>JAQIWN010000998.1:0-24191 GCA_034699025.1 Entomobrya cf. arborea Gr-Col-00668
ATTCAAGGTTGAAGGTGGACCTAGCTCTGTTTCAAAAGAATCCTATTAAATAAATATGGTTTAGTGTCTCCAACCGTAAATGCAGCAAGAAGAATATATTGCAAAGCAGTTCGCTAAATGTCAATATTTAAATAGTTCAGTCTAAGCTAAGGTTGAAGTCTATGTTTTGCTTTGTTCAATTGCCAAAAATATTTGAGTTTTGAGTGTATCAGAAAGCAAAGTGAAAATTCTGATTAAAACGAGCAATATGAGTTTAGGTTCAATAGATTTCACCATCATTTTGTTCTCAAGATGTGTAAGCAAACAAATGTGATTTTAAAACTTCGATTTATATTTTTTGAAATTACGGAAATGATTTAAATATGTTTCAGTTTTAAAAGGAAACTTTTAGTGAAAGTTAACGTACTTGGGCTTATTATTTTAACAATATTATTTGGTTTTCTATGAAAAAGTTGATGAGTGCTGCAATTGTTACTCCTTGTATTTAATTGTTTGTTTAATACAGAATTCGAAAGTAAAGATACGATGAATTTATTTGATTAACTCCTGGCTTATATTTGTACTTGGTTATTCTTGTACTTCAGTTAAAAGGAAATAAAACTAATAAATTATAGTAAAAAATACTTAACATTTAAAGTTTGAGCCTTGAAAAATTGCAATGGGTTGGAATTTTTGATACCTAACTAATAAACCAAACCCAAAAATAAGGTGTAACGGTTGCTACCATATGCTTATATTCTGCTCATTTCACATAAAATACGAAGGCTTTTTTCATGAATTGCTGTAATTACTCTGAAAAATACTCTGGTAATATTTTATAAATTTAAGCTTTATTTTTAGACACTTCTGCATACAATGCAATTTGTTGCATAAAAGTGCAAGAAAATTTGACAGGTTAACCAAACCAATCTGATTTGACTACTGATTATATTTAAATGGATTTCCGAGCTAAGTAATGATAAAATACTAATCAGATAAACTAAAAATAAACATGAAGTTGATAGAACGAACAGGTAAATTATTTAAAATCATTTTAAACAAACAAGTTCTAAACTTTGACAAAATTTACACTGACTTGTTTCCAAAAAAAATTGAATTGGAACGAAATTATTAACTATCTTGTTGTTTTGCTATAAATTTTATGCATCCAATTTTCGATTATTTATTATCCAAACTAAACAACAAACGTGATCCTCTCTTTATAGACTTTGTTGAGTAAAAGCAATAGTAAACCTTTGACTCCTTCTGTAGCTCCAAAATGTCACAATTGCCCGATTGTTGATTGAAAGTGATACCATTAGCTTCCCAATTTGAATTGAATCCTGTATCAACACTATGTAAATATTTTTTGATTAGTTTACTACGTGTATACCAAGATTAAATATAAACATCAAGTTTTGAAATGGACATACCATTTGTTGCCGTATCGAATTCCAAGAGGAAATAATCTTGATTTTTTGTGAATAAATTTTGCTTGAGATTCTGTCAAAATTCGGCCACGTAAATGAGAGATGTATTCACCTGGGTCAAGGTCCTTTTTTGCTACTGCATATGATACACCTCGTGACCCCACTTGCTGCAGCTGTAAAAATACAATAAAAACATTACAGATTGTTTTAAAGACACCTTTTGTGCTTCTAATAAGCAAGGTACTTACTTGGATTGCATCTGTATTCAAACTCTCAACATAGTGTATCCACTTAGCCTTTTCTTCTTCGGACAAAACTGTAATAAAAGAACTTGGATTACATCAGGGCACATTAAGCAATATGGGGCATTGACTCAAATCATAAAACGTAAGTACCTTTTTTAAATCCTAAACCTTTGGAACCACCGGCAGCTGATGCACAGGGTACTGATCCCGAAGCTTGACGGCTATTGCTAGTATCTCCTATCTGGCCTTTGGTTGTATACTGAGAGCTACTACCATTGGAATAGGCTTCAGAATACTGACTCGACAAGGCCTTGTCGCCTGTAGACAAAACTATAATATTAGATTTAAATTTCATCAGCATGTAATTATTATTTGTAGCTATTAAAAACAAAAAATAGAACGCTCAGTACCTTTTTCCAACTTTGAATCCTGGGAACCTACGGCTGTAATTGTAGATTTTGCTGAAGACTCTGGCTGCTGATGCGAGTTGGGTTTATTTTCGTTAGGTAAAGCCAAAGCCCTTATATCGTCATTTTTACCTTTGGAAGAAACAGCAGGACTGGTTGCAGGGGAGTCATTGTTGACTAAAATTTGAATTTGCTCGTCATTCAGAACTTCAGAGCCGGATTGTGGAGCTTCTTGATCCGACCTACTCAAGTCTTCCATAGGAATGATTTCAGTTTCCTCAAGATCAGGTAACGGGCTTTCCATAGTGGCTCCAGTTGTTGGAATATCTCTGGCAAAAGCACAATCATTGCTTTGGGCCGTTTCTGAAACTGTTTTGTTTGGGATGTCAATAACAAGTGGACTGCCGTCTTTTGGAACAGATTCAGGTTTTGAAGTCCTATTCACAACAGAGCTGGATTCTGAAGAAATATGATCATGTGTGGGTTTTTTTGCCACCATCGGTTTTTTGCTTGTTTTCATCTCTTTTTCTCTAGGATTTCCAATTTCAGGCTTCTGCGCGCTCAATGAATTTCGGGTATTGTGTTGTCTAGAGCTTGCATCTTGAGGTTTGTCACACTTTTTGAGTTCTTTATTCTTCTGGGACTTCGTTTCAACCACGTTGGTTTTAAACTTTTCAGTAACGGAGGCAGCAGTATTGCTTGTGTTATCAACATTTGGATCCTCGTCAACTACTGATTCCCCAGAACTTGAGCTGAAAATTGCAATTCCAGTATTAAACTCGTGTGCAAAATAATCTAAAGATAATTTTTAAATGATGTATTTAACTTACCCCACGTTTAATTGCGGAAAGCGCCCTTTATACAATTGGCGAAACTTTTTTCTTCCTGGTTTCCCAAAAATTAGTCTCTCGGAAACAAGATCAGATGCAACCTCCAAAAATAGATTTTTTGACCGTTTAACATCGTACCTGGTGGTCTGTGTATTTGTTGAAGTTGATGGCTGGTTAGAGTCGTGTACCAAATTTGCTGCTGCACCCATGGTGTCCGCATTAATTTCCGGGTTATCCATGTTCATCTAGTGCACTTGATTGCTTTTAGAATTCTGCAAATAATTAATTGTAAAAGTTTTCAATTAAAATTTTTCATTTTGTTTTTTTTGTCAAGTTATGGCTACAATATAAAAATGTTTTATCGTGAAAATAATGTATAAAGTACTTCTTGGACTTTTGAGGCTTTTACGGCTGCAGGTCACTCAAATCTTTACTATTTGGAATGACTAAAATGCTTTCGATCCCATCAAGTTTATATTTGTCGGTTATTTGATCTACGATCTAAGGTGCTCTTTTACGGATGAATATTTTGGGCAGTTGGAAAAATCTGTAGATTATAGCCGTCGATAAGTGAAATACTAAATCAACTTACTTGAACGTGAAAATTTTGAATATTTTATACGATCCCATCAAGTTTATATTTGTCAGTTATTTGATCTATTGAATATTTCAAAAGTTTTTGAAACGATTCATACTTGTCAATACTTTATTTAAGATCTTAAGGTTTCTAGGACATTTATAATATTTGGCAGTTTTATCAGTATGTAAATAAAATGACAATATAATTTCATTAATATAAAAACTTGATTAAAGTCTCCAAGTAGGACTTTAATTCTTCAAGTAATTGTGAAACTGCAAAGAAATCGAATGTATGAATGTGGTATAAGGGCACAGGTCCACCAATTTAGTGTTTGAATGCATGTCACAATTCATTTTAAAGCAGAAAAATTGATTACATTTTTTTACTTCCCCTTTAAATAAGCTTCATTACATACAAAGATTTATCGGATACTAAAAACGCGACCTAAGTGAAAATGAGTACCTTCATAATTTTACAATGTTTTTAAATACTTCTTTTTCATACGGCTTAAAATTTTTGAGCGACCAATTTGACGTTCAATGAAGCTCATTTAAGCCACATGGTTAAACAGTGCGCATTTCCACTTGCATTAGTTTGCTACTGCTATTTGCTAAAATTGGATCTGTTTTGAATTTTCGTGGTCAGACTTCCTGGTACTTAAGTAATATTTATAACAATGGAACGAACAGAAATCAAGACCCGTATTTTCGAGGCTACAAAGGATTTAGTGAAGAAGGGACTTTTATTTGATGCAGAAGATCGAGCTGTTTTTGTGAAGAGGCAACAAGAGTTCGTAAATGTTGTTTTAAAAGAACAATTTGCCATTTTTATATTTGTAATTCCAGTATTGTGACTTTTTTTTTCATTTTTAGAATTGCTTATGGATTTAAATTAAATACCGAAAAATCCAAGCCGAAATCGACATCCCAAGGCACACTGAAGGACCACAATGAATTAAGTGAAGACGAAAATTTGCAACTTGGGGCACCAAACTCTGTAAAAGAAAAAAGCGAATCACTACCAAACCAGGTCTCCATTACTGAGATACCCAAAACAACAAGTATTGGCACGGTGGGTAAATCAAAGGAGAGTTTGGATATTGATATCACCGAAAACCAAATTAAAAAATGGGAAAAGCTATATAAGCATTTGAAGAAGCACAAATCTTTAGAGGTTATCATTGATACAATTTTTATTACACATGTTCTTTACTGATCTTGCAGTAATTTTTTCCCTTGTTTTGAATTGTTTCTCTAGATGTTTTCAAGGACCAAACTTGTCAATTTGAAATGCGCTGCCTCAAAAGAGCTTCAAGAAGATGACGTTGTACTGTTTATGCAAGGACGGCTTGTGTCTGTTGAAGAGGGTTACCAAATGTTAAAAATTATGGAAGAAAATTATGCGGGCACGTATCTTTTTAATCTAGGCAGCAAATTCGACTTTAAATGGTAAACACATTAATTTGTACCGTATTATTTTCACTAATCGTCAATTTGATTACATCATTGATTTAACTTTTAGGTTTTCCACCGAGCAATATTCAAACACGGATCAAGCACAAATAGTTCAAGGTTATGAGTCATGCAATTGTGAAATTGCGGTGCTGAATTTCAATTCAGAACCGGTACCAATCATTTTTGCCACTCAACAGATTCTCGCAAATGAACTGTTGTGTTTATCTTTAGATAACGTCCAAAAATTTAACACGGAGTTTTTTTCATGGCGGAAATCAAATTCGGAAAATGGTCAGTAAACCTTCATTAAATTAAATAAATGCTACAAATTTTCTAAATTCTCTTGTAATTTTAAATTCTTGGAATCCACCAATTCCCTTGTTATATTAGAAAAATTAAGAAGAAGCCGCCGTATTCCAAATCAAAGCGCTAATTTTGAAGATTCCTATGAAACCCATCTTAAAAATGGTACTAATGCTGGACTTGTGGTAAGATGACTTTTATATGTGATTCGGCATTTCAAAAAATAATAATAAAGCTCTGAACTGCATTTTTAATATAAAATGATAATAAATCTCTAAACTGCATTTTTTAATAGAAAAAGTTTGTCAGTGAAGAAATTGGATGGGGATTGTTTGCCTCAAAAGTTTTTCTTCCCAAACAATTTATAATTGAGTACCAGGGGAACTTACTAAGCGCCGAAGACGGACAAACTAGATTTGATAACCTGCCAGCAGAAGATGGTTCGTATCTATTTTATCTTGGAAAACGTTTTGCGAATCAGTGGTACGTATTTAACAAAATAATTGTTTGTAGAATTAAAACGACCTATTTTAAACGAAATTTAAATTAATCCAAAGTACGTAACAACAAAATTTCAGGGTTGATGCAACAGAAAATAAGGATGCTTTAGCTAGATTTGTAAATCACTCAAAAACAAATTTTAACACAAAGGTAATTTCTCGTGAAGTTGATAAAAAGCCGCGAATATTTCTAGTTGCAACCAGGACCATTCACGAAGGTGAGCAGTTGTTGTATGATTACAATGATAGGAACAAAGAATTTCCATTTCTTTATAAGTAAATCTGTAACTTTAGCTTATAAAAGAAAAAAAGAATAAATTTGTCGTCGTAAACCATACAAGTTTGTTCGTAGCAACTAAAATCATGATACGATCATAAATTTAAATAAATGTTGCTTCGAAAGTATTGTAAATTTATTGTACAATTAGTTTACTTGAATTAAACGACACTTGTTTCCAACAGAAATTTTATTATTTATCAAAACTATTATAAAACTGCCAAAAAATTGAACACTGAATTGATGTAAGCTTAAAATTGTCAGTTTGACTTTTTACAGACAGCAACGTATTAGTAAGTTAAGTATGTTTACTTTATTTCTTGTAGACTGGTTTAGTGAGACATCCAATTGCCAAAAAATTAAACGTGATTAAAAATGTGCAAGCTATTCATAAAAAGGGCATTGAAACAAAGTATCGGCTTTGCAAATTAAACACGGTTGTGATGAATCAAGTAAAATTATTCTGAAAATCTGTTTAGAAATGTCCCCCAAAATGCGTTGAAACATGTTTACTGCTAAAAATTCCGATGCGTAGTTTACTACATTGATGGAAATGGGAAACACCTTCTTTATGATAACTTGTATACGGAGTTTTTCCAAATACCAATGCGAGAATTCTACAGCTGAAAATCAATTTACCTAATCTACTGGTGGGATCATATGCTCTACTTTACTAATATTTACTCAAATGCGTAGTTTATGATTGATGCCAGTTTTTTCGCATGATGATGGGTGAACGCCATAGCACAAAGTCTAAACTCACTGAAACTAAGATGAACTTCAGAAACATTATCATCAATGTAACTACAAATCTCGTTGGCAGCGGTCAAATACTTCTGGAAGAAGATCGAAACAAGTATTTGGAATTGTATTCCAAGTAAGACCAGTTGATTACAATACTATTACTATATAATCTCATTTACTATTTAAAACATATTTTTCATTTGAACCTGTTTTAAAGGACTCCAGAAACAAGAGAAACAATGAAAATATCAATACCATTTGCTCCCTGTGAAGACGGTTCTGGAGGTTTAATTTTATCTTCCATGGAAGCTCTGGATACAGCAAACCCTAATAATGATTTGCCAGTGGCTGAATGGATGAAATTGGTGCTCGCTCACAAGGTTTGTTAAGTAGTAAACTAAGAAATAATTGGTTCAATTCTATGACTATTTTTATCCATGTTTTTTTAAATTTCTTCTGCAATAGCCACCCTGTATCAAACAAACTAAACTTCGAGTAGGGGCTCAAAGTGACATTAGACACCATAATATAATTGTAGCTTTAAAAGGAAGCGTTCTACAAAAAATGGATGGATACAAAATGTATCAGTGCTATGGAAAGGATTACGCTGGAACTTTAATTTTCAATCTGGGGAAAGACTTTGATTATAAATGGTACTTAGTTTTTGTACATAAAACATTTGATACATTTGTTAGCAAAAATTGTTTGTTGGTTAAATTTGTACTTGAATATTAGGTTTTGTACAAGGGAGCACGTCCATACACTGCAAGCCCAAATCATTCAACATGGTCTTCCAAGTAATTGCGACGTTTTTATTCTTAATTTCAAATCGAAGCCGGTTCCAGTAATTTATGCCACAAGGGACATTAAAGAAGATGAGACTCTTTGTTTGTCAAAAGACACTTTGTCAAAATTGAATGAAAGTTTCATTTCTTGGTATGCTGATACCTCTGGTAAGTAATGGAGTTTATATTAAAGTTAGTACTTTCACCAAATAAATGTGCCTTGATTAACTTGGTTAATATTTTTTTCTCGAAACAGTCCGACGCAGTAATCGTGTGCCAAGCCAGTCGAAATCCTTTGAGAACATGTATGAATTACACATTCTTTCGAAAAAGCAAGATGGTTTAGAGGTAATAAGAATTCGAAAGTACTTTTTCGTTAGGACGCTAAAATTGTCAAGCAAATAATTTCACCAAATGAAACTTTACATTTTCAGAGACGATTTCATAATGGCGAATATGGAGTGTTTACTACAAGAATTTTTTTGGAAGGAGAATATTTGGTTGAATTTTCGGGAGAATTAATTGATGAAAACACAGCATTGGGTCGGTTCCATTTAATTCCGGAGAAAGCAGTACCATACATGTTTTTTCTTGGAAAGAAATTCAATAAATACTGGTGAGCCTTTTTCAATTTTTATCTTGACGAACCCTATAAAATATATATGTATTGGTCTTATGTGTCTAAACTTGTGTTTCAGTATTGATGCAACACAGGCGCAAAGCTCTTTGGCAAGATTTGTGGGACATTCTATTCAAAAGTCGAATTGCAAAACGATGTGCAAGTGGATTGACAAAAAACCACGAGTGTTTTTAGTAGCTAAAACTACCATCTCCGAAAACTCACAACTGTTTTACGATTACAATGTCGGAAATGGAAATTTTACTGGCCTTAATGAATGACTTACTTGGTCAGTTTTGATGATTTCACAATGTAGACGACTTTTGATTTAGCCTTGCTGTATTGTATTTCTAAAACATTTTCACTGTCAAACCGTTTTGTTATTTATACTACTTTATCTGTAATAATAACTTGTCTTCTAATAAATTATACGGCAATTTTTTACCATTACAAAAATGAGTCTTAGAAATGAAAAAAAAATGTTCAAAATATGTGTTTATTATTTTGACGGAATGTTTTTAGTGCCATGGTTAAAGTAAGCATAAATATTGAAAGACAAAATCATTTTTTTTGTATTGCATTTAGATTACTTTAAATAGTAGGCACTTGTTGCCCGTAAATAACTTTATTACATATCCGAATTGTTTTAAACTGCCAAAAATTTGTAAACTGATCATAGTCGTATTGTAAAAACCTGTAAAAGTTATACGTTTATGAGTTGTCAATGAAAGTTTTCAGTGTTTCAATCCAGCACTCCAAATGATGCTTAAATACATTATGACTTTAGCAGTTAATTATATTTACTTCATTTCTCGTAAGCACTTGTTTTTGTGACATAAATTTAGTAGGTGTAAAAATTCTATTTAAACTGCCAAAAACTTGAAGACTGTTTTAACAATATTGTAAAAAACGCGTGGAAGCGATAAATGTTGGCCATTTCTGAGGAAAACTAGTCAGTTTGACAATTTAAATGTAGTGAAAATGTTAACTTTATTTACTTCGGCATTTCTAAACTACTTTGGAAAAATATTCAACTGCCAAAAAATTAACGTAATTAAAAACAGTGTAATTGTATTTTTGAATAAATAATTTCATGATTTAAATTTCTTTTTTACAAAATTGCATTCGAAGTGGTAGTTTTTATTGTCATGTGTCAAAAAATAATTTGATAGTTAACTTTTCGAAAAGTGCTCATTTGTAATAACTTTGATGTCAACCAGTTCACGAAAAAATTTCATTATCGTGTCACAAAAGTATAACCTGCCGGCTTGGTCTCCCAGTTTTTCAATAAAAATCTCTTTTGTGGATTGTTGTCTTGTCACAGAAAGTATTGAAAGTTTTTTTCGAACCAAATCCCAATTTTTTTCTAGAATCAATTGCTTAACACATGTTATGGTTGCTAAGGCACAGTACATGTTCACAGGCGGTTCACATACATATGTATACAGCTGAATATTTTTCTCGTACTCCGGAAACAGTAAGCGCCATGGAATATTTTTCTCGAGAGCAGATATAATGTCTGGTTCCCAACCAAACGATTGCGTGTTACTATCCACAAAACGGACCTGACCTTGACTAAAAACCAAAAGACCTGTATGGTGTGGTAGAAGAACTTGAATCAATACTTGCTGTACTTCGGGTCGTTTTATTAGCTCACGAAGCTCGTGTAATCTCAAAACTGGATGCAATTTCGTAACGTACTTCCTTTCTGCTTTTTTATTTTTACTGGTAAAAATTACTGGTCCAATCTCGATTCCTAATGGTCCTACAAATACTATTTTATAGTCCGGACTGAAATACAAATTTTCTATCCCACCGCACAGTACCGATGCGTTTTGATGACTTTGAACCAAAGCCTTGGAAAAAATCGCCTTGTATGCATAAAACATATCGTAGTCGCTAAGTCCTCTAAATTTTGTTGGATCTAAACTGGTTCGAAACCAATTTATTTTTGATATCGTTGCTCCCATCTTTAAAAACTTGCTCAAAAGGTTGTTTGAAATTCCTGTTAAATAAAGCATATATATTTTACTTTGTGGGAACCTTTTCAAATTACATGTAAAAATTTCGTAGTATGATCACATGAGACTTACAAAAAGAACCCTTTCATTCCAGGAACCTTGTTATTACGGTAGCAAGTATGATGGTAACAGCATAAATGTGTGGGGTTTTGTAAATATCCAGGATCTGATGCTGCAATACATTTGTTATCGTTGATTGAACTTTTGTGGCCGTTTTTATGAAATTATATTTAAAGGTATACTTTTACGGTCAAAATTTTTGAAAGGTTAAAATTTAAATATTAAACTTAAATAAAGGGAGTCCATCAAATTTGTGGCGTGTAAGATATGAACGGCTTCAAGATTTGAAAGTATTTTGCGGACGTTCTTACATATGCAAACAACTTAATAACCAGTTTTTTAGGACAGCATAGCAGCAACAATATTTTATTTAAACATTAAATCATAAAAAAATTCTTAATATTGTGAAACAACTTCAGATTTGCTCTAAGTTTAACTGCGAATTTGCAATCACAAAGAGACTTTAATTCTAGATTACCACAGTAATTAGAATAAAAAGGCAATCAAAGTAATCTCTTATCAATAATTATTATAACTACTTGGGTTGATTAGCCCGCCGCTTTGCCCAATAAGCAAACATGGATTTACTTGTCGTTAGTGATCTTTTAGACTTTCCACCGGAATTTGGCCACTTCTTCTTTGCAACCGCTGAACCTGACGCTTGATTGGGATGCTGAATGTTGTGCTGGCTGGAAGTTCCAGGAAGTGGGCCAGGAAGATGGTCAGGAAGTGGATTTGTAGCCTCGTTTACATCAAAATCTTCATCCTCTTCACTTTCACTCATATTATCGTCGTGTAAGTTAGCTACAGTTTAAAGGGCAAGTTTAAGATGAATCATTTCTAAGCTTTATAACAAATACAAAATAAAATAAGTTACAAATAAAAATAACACAAATTGAATTGCAAAATACGTACCACTTGAAATTCCAGCCAAATTTTCCAACAGATTTTTAAAATCATTTGGAATTTTTCTTGTTGTTTTTATGCGTTGAAGATCAAAAACATCTTGAACAGCAGCCGCAACTTCCGACATGTTTGCAAAATTATTCCTGTCAAGGAATTGTTTGGAGCTTGACACTAAATCTCTCAAGGAAATGGTGCAGTTCGTGGTCCGGTTTTTATTTGCGTCTACTAGAGCTCTGTCTAAAGTCTTCAAACTGTCCTCTGATGGTGGGAAAACATCCAAAGTAAAGTGGACGTAAACCTCGTGAAGTTTACCGTACGAAAATCGCAATGGACAATTTTCGTCTTTGATTTTGTCTTCAAGCTTACTCCTTAGAACTGATCTAAACCCAGCAAACCGATTCAAGTCTGTCTTCAAAGCATCAAAAACGTCCTTTAGTTCCCTTGTTTCTTGAAACATCGGCATTCTTTTTCCCAGAATCTCAGGATAGGCCAACAGTTGAATAAAGTCATCAGTATTGTAATGGCGTACTTTTCGAGAAAAATCAATTTTTTCCAAAATCAGCATTTGTAAAGTTATTTCGCCCCAATTTGAACTGCTAGTTTTAGACTTCTGTATGTAAAGTATCAAATCCAGGAGGTGATTTGCCAGCTCATCGAAAATCTGTCTAAAATTTCTACTGTTTCTGTACGCATCAGGAAGTTCCCCAAACTCTTTACGTTTTTCAGCAAATGATAGAAAACGGTTATTGGTCAGCTTCAAACCTGGTATGAGACTTTCGAGCTCCTCTGGATATTCTGCTTCTATGCAATTCTTGGAATCCACCAAAGTGTTGGAAAAAGGCCAAACTCCACACAACAGATCGAAATTTTGGTACTCCGCTAAAAATTCTGCTGTTAGTCCCAAGTAATTCTCCCAATCACTCGAGTAGGATTTGTGCCGCTTGCCTTTAATGATCAAATGCAGCAAAAATTCTGCCAGTTGAGCACAAGCAAACTTTTTTACAGGAATTATGAGAGGTGCTTTCATGTTCCACAGATTTTCTTCTCGTTCCACCAGCTGCACCGAATCTACAAAATTGTTTTAAACTAGGACTTTAAATCTCAAATTAACCATGAGGACGATAAAATTACATTAACGTTCGTTCTGTTTTATCAAACTGTACCTGATAAGTCGCTTATAGTGGATTGAATGATGTCAATCCATGGTACTACCCTGCTTGCAAAACTGCTTGTTGTAAAATTTACAATCATTGTCGGAGAGAAAAATGGATTGACCTGATCGTTGGCTGCCAAATTAAAGTCCTGAAATGCTGCGCCTATTACATCCACTATTCCATTTGTTACATCAAAGTCTTCCTGCATAGTCCACACGGCTTCCAACCTTGCAGGATTCGTTAAATTACAACATTCCTTGATTCCGTCAAATAATGAAGTTAATTTCCCCGCAATGTCGTCGATGAAGAGATCTCTTTGGCTGGGTTTGACGTGCTTCATGTTTCCCAATTTTCTGCAATATCGATCGAATAGGCTTCGTGCTACACAATTGTACAAGAAAACGTTGCTGTTGTCTCTGTGGCAACCGGAAAACAAGCGACTGTAGTACTGTACATAAGAAAATTGCGATCTTTTAACATCAGCGTATGTCATATTAGCGAGACCCGGCAGCAAAGCTACATGGTATAAAACCGCTGGTTTGACGTTTCCGTAACTTTTTGCAACAACGTTTGGATTCCAAAAAAGAAGATTATCTTTTAGTTCGGTATCAATCGCACAATGAATGGATACAGCAAAGCGATGTCCGGTGTCTAAATCAACAGCGAACTTGTAGGCTCCTAAAATTTCCTCTTTACGGTTTTCGTCATAGGTAAGATTCTGACCAAGTAATTTCGCCGTCCAGTAAAATTTTGGGGACTTTGGAAAAACATTTTGGCCAACAAGATGTGACGCACTGTCACATAGTTCCGCACGGAGATTTTCGCATAAATCTGCCCAGTCATCCTTGTATACTTGCAAAGGCTGAAAAATAAAAAGGTTTAAATTATTTACATTTAATGTACTCAATTCAAAAGTTGAAAACTAAACATAGTATAATACTTACAACATTCGGAGCCGTGAGGTTAAGTTGTCTTGTCATTGCGGAAGGTGGGAGTTTTGAAATGCATTTTCTTATGCAATTATGGTACTCTTTTACCATTACGGCGAACTTCGGTCCTGAAAATGTAAAATATGTTAGTTAAATAAAAAGCAATTTGCTTATTTATGAAAAAAAATCTTGAAAAAACATACTTTCAAATTTGTGAACTGTTTCCTTCGTCGTAACAACAGCACAAAGTGTAACACCTGCCCCCAGGCCACATAAATTGAACTCGTATAAGTGCTTTGTGTTTGAGCCAAAAAAATCTTTTAAGCCCTTGAAACGATTAAGATGACGGTCCACAACACAAGGAAATTGAAAAAACTGCAACACTCCACCTGAAACAAAACATGTTCAAAAACTGCAATTCACATCTTGTGTACCACCAGTTAAAGTTATAAAATACACAATAAAACTTACAATTTTTTCCAATTTTCATGCTTTCGGAGGCTATCATTAAGCCGTCAAGTCGTTTCACGTGGGTGAGCTCATGATGCAAAGAAGCTGGAATGCCGGGCCATGTGGGTTGAGCACTGTCGACGTTGATAACATCTTCATCATCTACATCCCTGTCAGAAACAAGCTGTAGTGCATTTGGATTAAACTCCCTGGTTGAGTCCATCGTACTGGATTTTCCGAACAAAAAACAGCAATCTAAAATTCGGCACAATCCAACGCAAATTAATACCAATTCATGACGGACCAGCATCAATGTTTTAAATAAATTTTTACATTCATTTCAAGCATGAGTTTTTATATTTTTAGTAGTTGTATGCCTTCAAGTACCTTTTAAAGCTATATTTAGCAGTTGTACAGTAAAAGTTTTGCAGTTGAAAAAATTTGATCAGCCTAATTAATGTTTTTTTGGCAGTTTTAAATATTTGAAAAAATGAAGTTAAAAAGCAAAAACGTCGCCAAATTAACTTCCAAGCTTGCAAAAAATCAATAATGTTTGTGATTCAATACAAAGATTGCCTCAATTTAACATTTTAGTCTTTTTGTTTTGCATTTATAAGGTGTGCTTTTACTCATAAAAATTTTGAGCAGTAGTAAAAATTTTGAGCAGTAGGAAAATTTTTGAATTTTTAAAGAACCCGTTAATTTGATTTGTAAATCCAAAAACGAAATAATATTTAGAACTAGTAGTTGGTTGTGAGACACGTTTGATTATTACTGACTGTTCACTGATTTAATGATAGTAAATACCATGAATAAATATAAAAACGTATTGCTTTGAGGTCTAAAAAATCGTCCAGCACGACATTGGGTGAACTGCATTAGTAACCTAAATAAAGTTTGGAACTCAACATATACTTATCGTTAAATGTCGATCTTGTCTTTAGGCCACCGACGTTGTTAATAAGGCGAATTAAAAAACTGGGAACACTCCTTTTATAGAAACACCCTGCAAACTCATTTACAGCTCTAACCTTAAAAATGATTTTCATTTCGACGGGATACAAAAGTCAAAAACAAAAATGTTTTCATGAGGAGCACCTGGCTGTCCAGTTTAAAATCCATCAAAATGAATTGGAACGATTTATCGACAGCTGGATGAATAGTTCTGAAAAGGAAACCTAAATGCCCTGCAAACGTAACCGCCTGGGAAAACACTTTATGGTGAGTAAAACACTAACGTATATCTTTTCAAGTATAGCAGTGGTAATCCAAAATAAGGCGCATTTAAAGCGTATTGACAGAACAAAAAGTTTATTATCCTTCCACAAGGGTGTAACAAAAAGAATGCGCGGTTTGCAAAATTTAAATTATAATTATGAATCCTGTTCAAAAACCAAGAATACATTACCTACTATAAGTTTTTTAATTGAATCCCCATGTGCGACGACCAGTAAAATTTGCAAAAACACCGTTTAAAAAACACTACGCCTACAAAATTGAATAAATTTATTTCGATTTAGAATTTATTTTTGGCGAAACTGCCGATGTTTTTCTAATTTATGTGTCAAATTCAGACTTATTGATATTCTGGTTTTTAACTACTAACAACTTTAATCGTAACAAATTTATGGCACCGTGCTACCTTTATTGCTATAATTTGGTAGAAAACAATGATCCAGTAACAAACAAGGTGGATTAGTTTTGTTGGACAGAAGAAGTTTGCAGAAAAAGTTTAGATTTTATTTTATACTGTAAAGTTGGTGTGGAGTTATAAGAATTTAAATTTGCACAATTACACTTGGTCTATTTGTTTTACAATTTTTCATTTATATTAGGTATTTACTTGATTGCGTTAAAGTACATGTGTTGGCAAGACCAAAGGTTTAATAATTGTGAACGGTATAAGCAGTTTAGACTTAATTTTGCAGTAATACCGTGGTTTCTTGAGACACGTTCATTTTTCAATGAATGGATAATCCTGGCTGTTCCTTGAATTAACGTTGCAGTAATCGAATGCAAATGTTTCACCGGTAATGATAGGACGTCTGGCAACAAAAAATAGTCTCTTAGTCATTTCAGATCCAACTGCTACCTTCCTGAACTTGAGTAAAAGATTCGGCAGGCTTGAATCTTGAACAGCTTGGGCAAACTTGTCTGAGCTACAATCAATCCTTTAATTAAATAAACAAAACAAAGTAAGGAAAAGTCCGAGAAAGTAAAAAATTGATTATTATATTCCTTTTACTGACCATTCCCTGGCTTCCATCTTCCCAAGATTAAAAATCTTTCCACGCTTTTTCCCAGAAATGTAATCCCACTGCAGAGATTTTTTTTCCCCGTCACGAAAATTCAGAATTTTCCCAGCTATTTCTAATATAAACTCATTTTCATCGAAATTACGTATTGCCCTCACAACATTTTCACCTAAGTCATCATCGTACTCGACCTAAAAGTTAAATATATTTTTTTGTTATTATTTTAAATTTATTAATTAATTAGTTGACAAATGACACAATTATATAATTTTTGGTTTGTACTCTGAAGCCTTCCTTAACGTTGTTGAGTAAATTTTGCTCATAGAGATTTGCAAACACATTTCGGCTTGATTGAGAAACATCTGAAAGTTTAATAACAATATTTATTTTAAAATTACTACTTCAACAAGAAAAAAAACATTAAAAATTACCTGGTTTTTTCACCGATGGAACTAGTAACTTCTTTTGTGATGCTTTTTTGGGGACTTTTCGGCCTCTGGTAGTTAAAAGTGGCAAACAGTTCTTTCGAATCAAATCAACATCGGCAATTGAAGGGTGGATTCCATGAGATTTTAGTTCGTTGACAAAGTTGTCCAGTTCTTCTTCAAATGCTTGAAGTTCATTATCTTGTTCATCAGAAGGTTTGTAGGTTTTTCCAGTTGAGGTTAAAGGCTCATCCATTTGTTCTGCACCACTTGCATCAGAAGAAGCTGGGGCTTCAATGTCATGAGTTTTTGGTAATGGTGTTGTTGGTTGCTTTTTTGGTTTAGATGTTGATGGTGCACTGCGAGACTTACTGCTAGCTTTGCCTCTTAGATCGTATGAAGTATCCATTTGTCCCGTTGAACTTCGAAAAACAAAGGAATCACGCGAGCCTAGAAATCTTTTGCGATTTGAGTCGGCATCTGAGCTATCTGAGTCGCTGCTAACATTAGATTGACTTGAACCTCCATTTTCAGGACTAGATCTTGTTGCCTTCTTTTTTGCGGCAGTTGAAGAAGGACCTGGATCTGTTTTCAATAAAATAATCACTAGTTTCCTGAAAAAAATGATTGCTAAGTAAAAATAGCTTTAAAATTTAAATTTACCTCTATAGCCTTGGTAATTGCTTTTTATCAAATTTTTGACTTGCTTATGTCTCATTAAAAAGCCGTAAAACCAATCTGCTGACGCTGTTTTTTTATTCTTCCATTTTTCAATTTTTTCACTCCCAACTTTCTCAGCAAATCCATAACACAGACGTAAAGCATCTGACCTCGTTACTGAAATGTTTTGGTGCTTGAATTCCTTCAGAACTTGAATGAATGCAATCTCTTCCTCATCGGTCAGCACACGCAAATTATGCAGGGTTTTGAACGATTTATTAGGTGGTGCTTCTCTCCATTTCTTTCTGTAAAGCTTGAGACTCGATATTGAGATTGAATGGTTGCGCGAAATTTGTTGAAGCGATGTCTTGTCCACCATCATTGCTTCGTAAACTTTTTGTAGTTTAGATTGGGTAAATCTACTGGGTCCATCAGTTTTTCTTGTGTACTTGGGCATTTTTCTAAAGCGTGTGAGAGTAAAAAATAAGTCATGAAAATGGATGCAAAATAAAATTTCATTGTTTCTAAGATTTAAACTTATAATATTGAGTTTTGTTTTTTAACCTGAGGTGAGAATAAGCCACTCAACGTCCACTAACCTCGGTATGTGATTTTGACCGAAATTAGTATTTTGGCAGTTTAAGAATAAATTTGGACAATTGAATTTCAGCTGCCTGAAAAATCGAAAAAAATCGAATGCCTTCAAAAGTTACATAGGACAGAGTTTGGTGATTTTTTAAATATATAAAATATATATAATATATAATAATATCAAATAAAAACGTTAGTTGGATAATATGAATATGTCTGGGAGTTCAAAATGTACATTGAATCTCTAAAGAATCGCAGTGAATTTAATGTTGTACTTTTGGCAGGTACAACAACAAATTTTAAAAACGTATATTTCAGCGCAGTTATAAAAGTTGTGTCTTTACCTTGAGCAAGTTACTAAAGTTAGTTAGTTCACTTTGAGTACATTGAAAGTTTGAAATGCACAATGCTTTTGGTAGAATAACAAGAGCAAAATAAGATGTCCAGTCCTTGCAAAATTATCTAATAAAGTAGATGAATACTTTCAATAATTTTTAGCCGTAACATGTGCACATTTTGAATAATTATTTACGTTGAAATATCGTATTTTTTCAACTCATACACGGAATTTATAAGGTAATTGTTTAATGCTTTACATTCTTAAAGTTTAAAATGCCCAAAGATATCGAACTGAGTCGAAACGTAATAAATTATTTTGACAAATTGTAGAGATTAGACGGAAATGTTCCATGAGGTTGCAAATTACTGTTTTAAGTTTAATTAAGTTTTGGCAGTGTTTTGTGCAAGCAATTAACAATGCACTTCCACGCTAAGTACATGGATAAATAAAAATGCACAAATCTTATTTAATGGAGAATTTTGTATAAAATTATTGTTCATAAACAAAAGATTACAATTGGGCTTTAAAAAGCCTTAACTATTAACCCGCAAAAAGCAAACGTAAACTTACTGCGGACCAAGATAAACGATTGACAAATTTTGCCATAAATGTTGAATTTTTGTAAACTTGAAAATGTATTTGCCGATACACAGATTATGATACTTTTTTTCTCGCAGGCAAAATATTTCGGCTGCTGGAAGTTTGTAACATGAATAAACATTGTTTTCTGATTTAAAATATTTTGAAGTTTTTTTAGTGTACACGTATCCAATTCATTTTTATTTAATTTCTTTGATAAGTATCGTTTATAACTTCCGAAACATATGTTGAGTTTCTTACAACTAATTACAAGTGACACGAATATAATTTCAACAAATATTATAAATTTTCGTCAAAACAAGAATATCAACAATTGATAGTGGTAGTCAAGTGAAATGTTTTACTTTTAATGTAACGAATCAACACCCATGCTCAATTCATTGCAACGGGTTTTATTTGAATTAATCGATACTTGATGGATCGTTTGGTAATCAATAGTTATTTTTTTTCGTGAAAGAACGAAAGGGGACAAATTTCGTTGTGTATTTTTCTTTCCTCCTTTGTTTTAAGTTCATGTCCACATCCACATTTTGTTGTCCCTGAACCGGCGAACAAAGGCTGGCTTCCTTTTTCCCAGTCTGAGCTTGAAAATTCACTTTAACGAGATTTTAAAAAGCGTTAATGTTATATTGCTTAACTATGCTAAATAATTGACAAAGAAATCTAAAATAAAATTAATCAACCTACATACCTTTGGCTACTTCCTGCTGGATTCAAATCGCTTTGCTAAATGTAAAGTTAGGAAACGAGGATTGAATTAATTTGTAGCCCAATCCTTGAATTCAGAGTCGATTTGTTTTACAATTATTGTTGTAACTATTTACCTTCGATGTTTTTATCAAGGAGTCATCGGTAGCCTTCCGTTTGCGGGCTCGTCTGTTAACAGCCATTTGGAATTGTTTCTGTAACCCTGAATTTTGTGCAATTATTTCAGTTGTTATTAAGCTAATGTCCAAGCAAGACACCTCTTCACCGGTAGCAAGGGATGCTTTTATTTGTTCCAAAACTCCACATTCTTTTAATTTTTCCTCAACTTTAACATCATGGCCAGCATCGTCTAAGACCAAAAAGTAATTGGTAATCAAACTGAATATTTAAAAAAAATAGACATGTAGTTGACAAGAATTTCTACATTACCTAAGTATCTGTCTTGAATTAAATAAGGATTTTCCGCAGTTTCATCTAGAGAAGACTGAAACACCAAATCTTCTTGAACTTCACTTTGAGACGTTTTTGTATAATCATCGTTGCACTCCGTGAGAGTCGTGATGTTATGCTTGAGTCGCTTCCACTGAACTTCAACAGCATTTTTGAAAGCCCAAATTTGTTGGCTGTCTTTGGCAATTTGCTCCAATGAAAAAAGTTGAATATCCCACAAAGTAAGTTTGTAGCCGTCATTGATAGTCTTACAAATTGGTTCAAGTAACCCGCATTTTTGCAAAACTTCTTCAACCGGTGTTGGATCGGATGGCAGTTTAGTTGCTGAAACTAAAAATTAAAACGTAAGGGTTCTCTCTTTATTTCTAAACTAATAAAGATTATATATAATCGATGACAATTATTACCGTTCAAGTTTTGTTTTTCTTCAGTCGTCTCATCGTCACTTTCCGAAGAGGAATATGGCTGCCCACAAGTTATTGCATCTCCTTCTGCTTTAATTAGTTTGTATTTCTTTCTGATAGCAGATTTATACTGCAAAATTTGGCCAGTTTTGTTGGCCAGTGCGTTTAACGAAATCATGTTAATGCTCCATACATCGACGTCTCTGTTTTTGTCAAGCATTTCTTGAAGTGGTTTGAGTACACCGCAAGAATATAATGTGTTTGTAAGTTTTGACATTTTTGATTTGCGTATTAAGTAAGTTTAACAGTTCAAATTTCAACAAACAATGACAGAGTACGGCTTTTTATGGCATTAGGGCAAAAACTTGTCTTTGTGCGGCAGGTTTATTAGATCTTCATACGAGCCCAAAATTACTAGAGCTGGGTCATACTTCTCAGTTGTGTTCCCTGTAACATATTTAAAACAAAAATATTTAATTAAGTCAAAGATCTGTTTTATGATACTTTTTAAGTAATTAAAGTACATAATTACTAGAAAACACCTGCTTGTTTTTAGTGGAATAAGCGATGAAAAATACTGACCTGGTTGTTCAAAATTATTTTAAATTTTTGGACATACAGCATTAACATGACATTGCTCAAAGACCTGTAATTTTTTCGCCATTTGTGGTAAAACCAAATCATGTATTTATGTTCTTTGTTCAAGTTAAAGTAAAATATTACGTTTGAAAATTTTTAACAGTAGCGAACGTGCATTTATTAGTGAACGCAAAGCAAAATTATTTTCAAAAATTGACCAGACACGTAAATTTCTTTATACTAAAATATGGTCATAATTGCTTGAGATTATTTTCATTTGCATGCAAAGATGTATTGACGCATCTTCAGCTTCAAAATTGAATCTTTGCAGGTTTTGAGACGATTATTTCGAAAAATAATATTTATTTGTTAATGAACTTTTGTTTTAACGTTTTAAGCGCATGTAAATATACAGATTTTAATATTTAAACACGTGTTTCTGTAAACCATAACAAACGTTTAAAAATTTCTAGACGTCAAATTCTACCTCAGCACGCTTAAAAGTAGCCATGAAAAGCTCATGTTGTTTGTATATGTACATTCAAACCCTTATCATACGAAATAATTTGGATTCGTTCCAAAAAATTGGACACTCAAACTCTTTTACAAGGCACTTAAACTTGGAAGTTTTGATAACGGTAAGTAAGCACACGTATGCACATCAATTCAACAGCTTTGTCTCGTGACTAATGATTAAACATTCCAAAATGTTTTGCAGCCAAACTGTACCTCAGTCCTGGCAGTGAAAAAATAATTTTTGTCTTGCGCATTTATTCGAAAATATGCTGGGAAATATTTGGAGGTCAAACTCTATCTCAAAGCACTAAAAATTCGTGACAAATTCCGGTACGCATGCAAACAAATGCACAACGTCGCAACATTTATGATTTTTAACTAATTTTTAAACCTTGAAAAATATTTTACAGTCAAGCTGTACTTCGGGTCATCAAAATTTGCCCATAAGACATCCGAAAATTCACAATCCGGTTGTTCTAAAGTTTGAGTCGTTTGAGCAAAACTAGCTGGTTTTAAAGTTTGGTAAGTATTATTATTTCCTAATAAAAATTGGTGTTTGCAAAAGAACTTATATGCACCTATTAAAACGTTTGTTAATAAGAACCTTTAAAAAATCAAATTTTTAGTGCGCTTTAAATTAATTTCAGAAGTAACGAAATGGATAGCGCGGAACAGAGCAGTTTGGCCGCTGACGCCGTTGATGGTTACAGAGAACTTGATGACCCTCCAAGATCACTGGAGCAGTTACCTCCAAATTTAAGTCGTGTTATTGGAGAAATCGATCATGAAAAGGTATATAGTGCATTTAAACTACATAATAAATTAAGCAAATAGTAAAAGTTTCGCACATGCTTATTTTTTCCAACTATGTTTAAACTATGCAGTATGATGTGTTTCAATTTTGATCGATTTCAGGGATTAAATGAGCTGAAAGAACTCATAAGGGAAGAATCACAGCGACTACGTCTATATAAGACACATGAAAATATGCTAAAAACATTAGGTCTTCCTGAAGAGGTATTTATCATTTTTTAAATTTAAGGATACACAATCAAAATTTTTTAATTCATTTTAAACTTTGGTTAGATTTTGGTGAAAATCCTGGAATCCTTGAATTTAAAAGACCGCGAAAACTGCAAAGTTGCCTCCCCTTATTTGAAGAAGATAACACTTACCACCCGTCGAGCAGAATTTTTGTTTTCATCGGTCGCAGAAATTCTAGTCAGCAAATACGAATTGAATTATAACACGATTATCATGTGTCGTCAGGTTTGTAAGTCATGGAAAGAAGGAGTGGATTTTCTTTACGAAAAATGCAAGATACCAGGTACAATGAAAACATTTGAAGATCCCAGAAAACACTCGGACACTAAATTCATTGGCTCTATGACTGACAAGTACCGAATCAGTAATATTGATGAAGCGAAAAATTTCTGGAACCATTTTTACTTCAATCCTGTCTCAAACGAATCTACACTTCCAAAAAATCCGTTCGTCATAAAATACGTGAATTTTATTAACAAGGACCTTATTGCTCCGGCGGAAGGATTCTACAACGAGATCTGGTCCATTTTGAAAAATTCGGGAAACGATATTTGGCATTGTTCAATCGCAGTAGGAACAGGCCGCTCAAGCAACACTCAATGTTATAGTTGGTTCAGAGCTTTAATTTTACTCATGCCAAATCTAAAGTTTCTGCACATACTGTCCGTACGGAGAAGCAATCTTTCGGCTGAATTTCTGTACCAAAATCCATTACCAACATTGACAAGTCTTGAAGAACTGAAATTAGAGAATGTAGACTACGACATTGCTAACGAAATTATTCAGCAAAACTCACAAATATTACGGCTTAGTGTTTTCCGTGTACCGAAAATAGACGATGACGTCTGCAAATCTTTGAAAAAATTGCAAGAACTGAAGTCAGTGGATTCAGAACTAGGATACCAAATTGTTAACGAGTTTGGATTGTTTCCCAGTTTAAGCATGATAAATATTGCTACAAATGAAGACTCATTTTCGGGACCAGCTCTATTCGGAATATTAGAAGACACTTGCTTTACGACTTTGACTGAACTAAAGATTTCAAATCCTTTGAAAGGGAACTTGGACTCTTCAGAAGAATTGGAATTTTCAAAAACAGGACGACTTTCACTTCCTTATCTTCGTTCGCTGAAACTTTCATTGTGGGATAATTACGGCTTTTTTTTGGACTTCATCTTACCAACGCAGACCAACCTACAGCACTTGCAAATTAATGCCCATTTGCCGGGTGAAGTAGCCTCCAATAGTAGTCGCTGCCGTATAATTGAAAAAGTCAAACACGAACAAATTATACAGTTTCGAGGATTTCAAGAAAATATGTCAAATTCAAATATTTGGCAGCTTTTCCCTAAACTATTGACCCTCGTTTTAAAAGGATCCGAAACTACATTGCTGTACACAAGAAAAAATCAAAATAAACCTGTCAGCAAGAGTATCAAAGTCAATTAATGATGAAATTTGTCAAATTTTAATTAAAACATTATGTAATTTAAAAAGTTTTCAATGAATTTTTAACTAAATATGATTTAAATGAATTAAGTGGTTTCTTGTTTGGTTCATTAGCCAATGGCATGGGGATTCAGAAAGTTTTTTGTTAAAATTTTGTTAGTATTAAATTCAGACAACTTAAAAATGTATAAATTCATATAACCAAGCTTTAAAAAACAATAATGTTATCCAATAAACTTTTTAGTAAAATCAAATTTATTTTTTAGTTAATAATTTGTTGGAACGTGCACAAACTGATTTACACCAATCTTGTCAGTCTTTATTTAAAACACATCTATCTTGCTAACTGTCAGGTTGGAAAAGAGGACATAGCCAAGTTTGAAAGTTTTAATTAACTGTGTTTGGTAAGAGAACACGGCGATGTTTGAAAGATCTAGTTGCCTAGCAACGAGGGAATCTTTATCGCTAGTCATTCTAGTTACCTTACGTAGACTAAA
>JAQIWN010000999.1:0-24181 GCA_034699025.1 Entomobrya cf. arborea Gr-Col-00668
ATGGAGATCTCCATCCTTGTCAGGGGATGGAGATTTCCATCCGATGGGTAGAAATGTCTATGACTGTCCCTTACTGAGAATACCACCAGCATTCCTCTGTTCTAAGGTAAGACAAGGAATACATCCATCTTCAGCATATTCCTTGAAGGCATATTAAATGCTAATTTAGCATAACCTTGATGGACTTTGGGATTTCTATCTCCGAACCGGGAGACGCATACTTACAGGTGTCGAGAATAAATTTGCCTTCATATTTCGTGGGGTCGAGTCTCCTTATTTAAACCCCTTACTCAACGAAACAATGTACATTATTTTAAAATTTATTTCTTTTGATCCTGACGTATTATTAAAATCTAACTATCGCACTTCGTTTTAAACCTTATTTCCAATTTCAAAGCATCCTCGATTTCCATATAATTCAAGAAGCAAGGATGAACTTCAGTAATGGCTCCTTTTACGTTAACAACAACATCGTACATCATATTTGCAATAACTTTTGACGTCATTAAAAATACGATCAGTTGTTGAAAAGTCACCCCAGTTGATTTTAGCACCACGTATAAAACCTTCCCGGTTTTTGTCTGGTATTTCCGCTGTTTCTTCAACAATGTCATTAGGAGATGAAATGCTGTCGTTACCACGAACGTTTATGAATAAAACTAATTAACTTAATTTTAAAAGTAATTTTTGAAAATGTTGCAGATCATTTTTTTTATTTCTCTGGTAAGTTTGCAAAATATCTAGATGTCCGAATTTATTTCCATGCCGATCGTGTAAAATTTCAAATCCTCCTTCCAGCCGTAGTGTAAAAACTTGATTACTGGATTTTTCTGTTCGATGATTTCGTAAATACTTGAAAGCTAGGCTAATGAAAATCAGCAATGTTGGTAACAGACACTTTTATTGTTATGTGTACATGTTCAAGCAAATCAGATTTCATCAAGTATTGATAGTCACCCGTGAACAAACAACAACAATACAAAAGGATTAAAAAATAATACCAGCTACTGCTACATTTTTTCCAAGTTTTATATCATGTAATACAAATTTAAAAATGCAAATTTATTTAAATTCTAATATTTTCAATGGAGTAGTGAACGTTATATGTTTCTTTCATAATTGTGAGTCATTTGACTTGTTTTCCGTCGATGTAAATTGCAACATTATTTGTTTTTCCTTTAGTCTTTCTTTCCTTATCCTCTCATTTTGAAAATAACCATAAGCATTAGCCCAACCACTACTATTTGCTACCACAACAACAAGAAAAGTAGTAACAGGTTCAATAGAATCAGTTGTTACATGGATAAATACACAAATCCACATTAAAACTGCCAAAGGACAGTAGAGGCATGACGCCACCCAAACATAAGTTGATAGACACTGCGTTGCTGTAGACTTAAAACCTTTTAAATTTGGACCCGACCGAACGTTTTCTGGAGTTGGTGTAGTGCACATTAAAGATTCTAAGGTTTTCATAGTCTTCTTCTTAATACTTTGATAACCAAATGTTGTACAATAAGCATTTAGTGTAGCCGTCATTGCCGCTAAACCAGCTAGAATCATTCCCTGATTTGAGGTTACGTCGTTAGCCATCCAATATCCACTACAGCCAAATGCTTTAAAGTAATAAAGGGTTGGTATGGTAATTGCTAGAAATAGCCAACAAATTAAATGTAGTTTCCATTCCCATTTTCCGAGATCAGGACGAATTCGATGGATGATTCGAATATAAGTGTAGGCAGCCACACTGGCGTGCATCAAATGTTGGTAGCTATAAAAATATTTACACAAATTATGTCCAAAAGCCCTGAAGGAAAATTGTAATAATTTATAAACTTACCCGAAAAACAGCCACAAATTTATACTTAACGCATCAATTACAATTTGACTGTCCGGAAACCTTTGGGCCGTAACCAAGTACATATGATCTATAAAATGACTAATTCCCCATAGTACATCAGCCACTGCCAAATATAAAGGAAATCTTAGCGGAAAGTCAAGTACAACTGATGAACTTCGCCATCCAGAAATAATTTTAAGAATTACTATGACACTAGATATTGCAGAAACAGTGATTAAACACAAGGCTATATGATGAATTGCAAAGAATGCTAATCGATTACCACCTATTATTGCAGAGCCACCGGGTTTAACTTCAGACGTTTTAATCAGCCAGCTCTTTTGAGTTTCCATGGCTAAAGTTATAATTTGAGTAACATGTACATTTTGAAGGCCAGACAAAAATCAAATGTCTAATAAAATCGTCAATGAAATGGTTTCCTCAAGGCGACGGAAATACAAAACCACAAAACTTGTAGGCGAGCATAAATTTATTAATAATATATTTTCTCCTTATTTCAATGATTTTATACAAAGTAGTGTAATATAAACAACACGTGTACATATCAGTCAACTTCCAACTTTTTCACAAAAATCCCATCAACCACAGAAATTTTTTTCATGCCCAAACCATTTAAATGAAATTGATTTGACCTTTCATTTTTGCATTCAACTGTTAAACATGGAATACATCCTTCTTTTGCAAATTCCTTGAAACAGTATTTCATTGCTAACTTTGCGTATCCCCGATTTCTATACTCTTTATCCGTGTACAAAGCAGATATTATTCCCGCCCCCGTAATATTCACACCAGAAACACATTTCTTGCCATTTTCAACAAACATACCAGCAGAAGGATTTTGAGCAAGGCACTTGGCTATTTCGATTTCCGAACCAGGTACCTTATATTTCCAGCTTCTAAGAATGAATTCAAGGTCATCCTTATTTGTTCCATCCAATTGTCTAACTTCAACGCCATCTGGTGGTCTAGATGAATTTAGTATAATTTTAAATGCTCTTGTAAAAGTTCATAACAACTAAAGAAGGATTGCATTGTAATTATTTCTTACAAAATTTCTAAATTGACTGCATCCTCTATTTCCATATACATCAAATTACAGGGATGAACTTCCGTTACGTTTTGAGTTACATTAGCACTTATGTCAAAAATCATTTTGGAGATTGGCTTTTCCATAACACCAAATATTACATTGCTATTATCCCAGTCAAATGATAGATCACCTTTGTCAATAGACGAGCTTCCAATAAAACAGTTTTTGACATAATTTGGAATTTCCGTTTCTCCCGCTATAATGTCACTGGGTGCCGATATGGAGTAGCAGGCACCGTAATCCTAAAACACAAGTATTATTCACCAAATTACAATGAACTTATTACACTTTAGATTAGAACTCCCAAAAATGTTGACAAAGTAAACAATTTTTTTTACCGCACGAATATTACAAGAAACGATCCAAGTGTTCTTATTGATTTCATGCCCAATGGTGTAAAATACAAGGTCGTCTTTGAGAACGGGATACTTGATCACTTGATTGTACATCTAATAATATTAATTCAATATTACTTATTATATAACCACAAATGATATTGGTTTTTAAACTGTTACTTACGTAACATGAGTGTGGAAGTCGAGATTTTAATACTGGCAATAGTATTTGTGGACTGGAGAGTTTTCGAAAAACAGAAATATCTTGAGATCCCATTCTTTTCTTTTAAACAATCATCCAAACTATAGACTTAAAGTTAAATACGTTTTAAATTTATATCAAGACGAGCCAACTAACAAATAATGATGCAATGATAAAAAATGTGAATACTTGTCCAAATAAAATCAGCTGCTGTTTTTTATGATCAAATGCAAGCCGTCATAGACTGGATGATTGGCACTTTGCTCAGTTGCATAAGTAATATATGTACTTGCTATTTAGGATATTACTTTTTCTGCAGCTCACATAACCAACAAGAATCAAACACTCATTCATTTAATGTTAGTGTCTTAAACATATGCAAATATTCAAACTTTTTATTCATTTTATTGTGAATCGAAAATGATAAATCTCCAATTGCAAATGCAATTAATTTATGAAATTACTGTGGTTTTATGTTTATTTGTCTAAAACCAATTTCTTGATAAACACACCATAACTGACAGTAGCAACCTTTAAACCTAACTTGTTAAAAAACTTAATGCCACCAGGATTCTGATGTTCCACAGTAAGACATGGAATACATCCATCTTTGGCATATTCTTTAAAAGTGTAATTCATTGCTAACTTTGCATATCCATTTTTCCGATATTCTGGAAGACAGTACAAACCAGATAGAAAGCCATTTGATGCAATGTAAACTCCACAAACACAATTTCCTCCATCAACAAAAACGCCACCGGAAGCGTTTCTTTTGATGCATTTTGGAATTTCTCTTTCCGAACCAGGAGAAGTATATTTCCAGGTGTCAAGAATGAATTTTTGATCATTTTTTAAAGGATCAAGTCTCCGTATCTCAACTCCGTCTTCATCTGGACAACTGAACAGTACCAGAACATATTTTTAGTCTAAACGTATTTTAGGTTTTTTAATAAACTGACTTCAAAATTGTTACCTGATTTCCAATTTTAAAGCATCTTCAATTTCCATGTAATTTAGAAAACAGGGATGAACTACAGTAATGGCTCCTTTCACGTTAACACTAACATCGTATATCATATTAGCAATATTTTTTGGTGTCATTATAACTACAATGTCATCTAATTCATCCCAGTTGATTATAGCTCCAGAGATAAAATACTCTCGGATTTTTTCGGGTATTGGAGCTGTTCCTTCAACAATGTCATTTGGAGATGAAATACCGTAGTTACAACGCCAGTCCTATAAATTTTAGGGATTAACTCAATCAATTTAACTAATTTAATAAATTCTTTACTTGAAAATATATTACTAATTATTTATTACTTCTCTGGTAAATTTGCAAATTATCCAGGTGTCCGATTTGATTTCCTTGCCAATAGTGTAAAATTTTAACTCTTCTTTCCAACCGTAATTTAGACACTGGATTACTTGGTTGTAAATCTTGATGTCATAATAGAAAATATACTTGAATTAAAATTGAAAAAAATAAATTGTAAATTTATTTTAACCCAACTTACCAAACAAGACACTGGATGTCTTTCCTTAAGCAATGGAAGTAGAACAGATGGATCTTCTACTTTCTCTAAAGCTAAAGCAGAGCTAACATTACTGTTAGTGGTTTCTGGAGGCATTTTATTGCTTTCAAATTCAGAAACACGTGAGAAAAATATTTTTTTAAGGTTGCAATTTAACAGTAAAAGTTCACTACATTCACACTAATGGATAGCAGAGTTAAGTGATTAAAAGCTCAAATTTATAAATTAGTTTCACGTGAACAAGTGTATGCGAGAGCTTAGCTGATTGAAACTTTCGATTGAGTTGAAATGATAACCTTGAAGCCAGTAACCCGAATGCATCATGAATCTGCCCATGGGCCAATGGCTTATATCATCCTTTGCAAATTATTAAGGTTTGAATGCTTCAAGTATTTCATGATAATAACTCAAATTAAATTAGAGAGATTGACAATCATGCTAAGCATCAACTGAAGGCAAAATTATGATAATATAAAATCGAATCTCAATGACAGATTACCAAGTAAGAATTTAACGTTATCACTAAAATTTCTCTTTATTCAAGTAATTTATTGAAATAAAATACAAATTCCCTTTTTAAACTTAATTAATCGTTTGAATAAGACGCAATGTAGAATATGATTATAATTAATGTGCAGTAATGGCAAAGCTTATTATGTTTGTATCTTGGTGAAACGAATATAAGACGAGTCAATAGGGTTGCTGGACCAAAAATTCACTTCGTGATGGTCGTTAATGAATGAGAATTCTTATCGATGTGAGATGGTAATTATATCCGTTAAAAATATACGCAAGCATAATTTTATATTTCAAGACGGAATAAGCTAATTAGATATAAACCACATTAAGCTTAATTTCTTTATTTGTTTCTGTACTAGATTTTTTGAAACAAATTGTTTGTAACCGAAACTCTCATGAGCTTAATTACTTATATTTTTAGGTGAACAGTTACTTTTAAAACTCAAGTCCTAGTTGACCCCAAAAACGTCCCAAATTGAACGTAAACCTATCATAACTTGTCCCAGAACACTTCCTTCAGCATTTTCAGAATTATTCCTTTCTTTACCACAAAAGTTATACCGAAGCTGTTCAAAATATTCCCTTTTAAATCCTAACGACTCCGCGTGATCATGAATAACTTTTTTTGTTTCTTCTGGAAGATTTTCAATTGTACTCACAACACCCCAAGTTGCTTGGTTATCATCCAAACAAACAACACTGAAAATGTAGGTGGAATTGTCGGTAAGTGTCATATATACAACTCCTGTATGTCCTGTAATTCCATAAAATCAAATTTAAAATATATTAAGCCCAGTTTAACAATTATGGTAGGATGGTTAGTTTTAAAATGCATTTTACCAGACTCATCAGTAAATTTTTGAGATGTGACTCCCTCATCAGAGACGGTTGGTGTCTCCCAAATTTGTGTTGTGCGCTTCCCATTAAACCCAATAAGGTATGGAACGTCATCCACTAGTTTAACCTTGACACAACTGTCGTAATATAATTGACTTTCACTTAAATTTTCAGGATTATCAGTGCTTCCATAAATTTCCAGGCTTGTAAGGTACAAATCTAAACGACTCATTAGTGGATAGTACCATTCTTTGGCGGACATCATCTGAAATTATTTCAATAAAAGTGAACTGTACTTTTAAAACGAATTGAAATTTGATTTATTGAATTGATTATGAAACATACCCATTGAGTGTCCACATTTGCTGTTTTATTTATGTGAAGACAGGTTTGCTCTTTAGCACTTTCAAAGTCTAAAGCATAAGTATTGAGTATTAAAACCGGCAGTATCGTGATAGCCAATATCAGTTTTACGCGGATATTTTTGTTAGCTTGATGAAAACTCATTTTTGATCGAAAATTATCCCGAATATTATCCAAATATGCTGTAAAAACGTACAAAATAATTTTCAAAATTTTGAACTTAAAAGTAGGCAAAAAAAGCAATCTTTCTGTCAAATAAGAGACGTCTTGATTTTTATCTTCAGGAGAAAAATGATTTGATGTGTCTGTAGCAAAACCTAACTTCTTGTTGATGTAAAGTGATGAAAAATTGAAACCAGATCGTCCGTTTCTTCTGAAAGATTATTTGATGGGCGTCCAGCTGTACCATATGGTTGCTGGATGGCCAGTTCAAGGTTATATTTGATTAGTGAGAGTTATACAATACACAGGTAAAACAATTTGTTTTTTTTTAGAGATTATTATAATAATCACTGCATGGAAAAAAGTTTCTTGCATGAAGAAAATTGGGTTGTTTATAAAAATTTCTGATATGAATATTAGGCTAAGATAACTACTAATAACGTTTATTATGCCCTAAGTTTAAAAACAAATACAAAACGAAATATTGACTAAAATGAATTTAGCAAGGAAATAACTGGGACTTATCTAGTTCTGGATTTTTGTTTTGTTTTTGGCACACGTGTTTAGTATATATAATAATTAAATAGGTCAATTCAAGTATCACAATATCTAATTTTCATACTAAATAATAATATAATTATCACGAATTTTGTTTCAATATTATTTTGTAATTTAAAAAAAATTGAATGTAATTATTAAATTATTTTGTTCATCACTAATTCTTTCAAATAAATATGTACTATTTATTATGTACATGTTTGACTTCCTTCGACACTCAAAGTATTTGCCCTTTCATTATTGCAATACTCATACCGAAGCTCTTCAAAATATTCCTTTTTAAAACCTAAAGACTCAGCATGCTTGTGATTCTCTTGAACAGTTTCTTTTGGAAGCTTAGCAACTGTGCTCATCACTCCCCAAGATGCTTGGTTATCGTCCCAACAAGCAGCAATAAACGCGTATGTGAAGTTATCCGTGAGTGTGAAATATGTTGACATGCCTAATCCTGTATTTTAAAACAAAGTAAAAAATTTGTTAGATTTAGAACTGCAAAAGATTAAAAAATATTAGATCGTACCTGACTCTGATGTAAATCTTTGAAATGTCACGCCTTCCTTAGTTACTGTTGGTAATTCAAACGAGAAAGAAGTTGACCTTCCTTTGAATCCAGTTGAAATTGCAGATTTTTCAACAAACTCAGCTTTTATACAACTGTCATAGTACACTTGACTTTCTGGTAGTTTTGTTATGTCTTCTGGGTTGCCATATAATTCAAGAACGTTAAGGTACTGATCTAAACGACTCATTATAGGATAGTACCATTCTTTACCTGACATCAGCTAAAATAATTGGTTCAGCAAGTTAAGGAATAAAATTTCATATGTCAATGTTATAGCATTCGAAACGACATTTTTCTTCAAATGAGATGTATAAAACTTAAAGATGTACAAGACAATCTTAAAATGAAAACTGATTTGCCACAGATAAACATTTCTACTACAAAATAAACGGGTGAATATTTTTTACATAAAAATGCCTTAAATGCAAAACAAGTTTCAAATGAAAATTCAGATAAATAATTTCAACAATTTTATCCTCGTTTGTTTAAATAAAAATGTGATGGCACTTAGGTGTAAAAGTTATGAAACAGAATTCATCAACTTGATAAGTTTCAAGGTTGTATCTAAATCAATGAGACGTAAAGTAGGAGAAATAATTTCGTCTCGTGTGGAAGCCGGTTGCTATTTTTTTGTTTAGGAGAAGCGGTTAACCTTGAGTCTTTTTAGCATAAAAAACAACTCATCTGTGCATCGTTTCGCATGAAAGTGGATTGAATTTCAATATCAAGTTATATTTATTCGTGTCTACTTGCCAATTTAAAATCGAGAAATATTAAAATGTTTAAAAGTTGTTCATTTAATTTTAATTTTTTATTTAAAACTCTAAACTAGTTTACACTAATTTAACTATTTTAAGGATCAATATAGCTTTTTACTACACATCATTTGGCACAAGTTTCTTTTCCTTGGGCACTAATAGTGTTATCCCGATCATCATAGCAACTATCGTAACGTAGCTCTTCAAAAAATTCCTTTTTAAAGCCTAACGACTCAGCATGCTCGTAAATTTGTTTTATAGTTTCCTTTGGAAGCTTTGGGACTGTGCTCATTACTCCCCAAGTTGCTTGGTTATCATCCCAACAAACCGCCATAAAAATATAAGAAGCGTTGTCAGTGAGTGTGGTATATGCTGTCATACCCATTCCTACAATTTAAAACACAATTAAAAATTAAGCCAATTTTAAAATTTGAGAAATAAACAAAAAAATCATCGGATATTACCAGACTCCGCTATGAATCGTTGGGAAGTCACGCCATTTTCCGCTGTGGTTGGTAAATCAAAGGAGAAAGGACTCGACTTTCCATTAAATCCAATTGAAATTGCAGATTGTCCAATAAATTCCGCTTTGAAACAGCTCTCATAGAAAATTTGACTTTCTCTCAGTTTTGAAGGGTCTTCAGTGTTTCCAGACAATTCAAGACAGGAAAGATACAAGTCCAAACGGCTCATCAAAGGATAATACCATTCTTTAACGGACATCATCTAAAAAATATTATGGACATTTTTTTTAAAGAAAATTTAATACAACTTATTTTATTTCATTTTTGATTTAAAATTCATCATCATTTAGTGTACATACCCATTTGAAATCCACTTCAACCGTCTTTTTTATTGGTAGACAAGTTTGTTCTTTTGCACTTTCTAAATCAATGGCATTACTATTATGAAATAAGCTCAATAGAGCAAACACAATAAACATTTTACATTTCAAATTTTGAATTCCAGATGTCGGTTGCTTCTTCATTTTGAAAAAATGACGATTTTCGATATTGCTTATTTGCTTGCCTAAAAACACTAATAAATTATTAATATAATTTTTCCGTATTAAATAATACTGAAATTTACCAATTAAAAAAATTTATTGCATACCTATTTATTTTGGTTATGTAATGGAGCGAGTCAGTTTTGGAATGACACTGAATTTGCTACATGGTTGACTTTATTTTCAAATAAACAAGTGAAGATTTGAGATTGAAGTACATGTTTGTTATTTTACTCAATAACATATCACTGTTTGCTTTGATAAAAAAAATGTGAATGTGTTTGCATTTGTATGAATTCCAATTCATCGGGTTGTTGGACGGAATATTCAAGGTTACTGTTTAAGTTTTTTGCTGCATGGAAGCATGATTGACATGCGATGGTGTTTGTCTCGCAGTGTGAAACGTGTAATTAATTTTTTGTTTGTAAGAGATTTTTTTTGGACAGACGATATAAATCATTGAATGCTTAGCATCGAACAAATTCCATATAAAATAAAACGACTGTCGTATTTTTATGAGCTCATCGTTTGTTTTGTATCTTTTTGAAGGAGATGTGCTTAGCTTTAAAACCATGTAGAAAAATGTTTTTTGACTTATGGAACAACTATTAGTAAAACATCTGTCAGGTTGTTATTTAACACAGTAATAAATAAGATTTAAGGTTTTTTATGTAGACGTACTTAAGTTAAGATCGGTTATGACAAAAATGTTAAATTTTTCATCTTGTGAATAAACTTAGCTCTTTATACGCTAAAAAATGAAGCAATTCCAAAATCAATGTTATGTTTTATGTTTTATGTTGATTATCAGCCTTATGATACCAGATAGACCTAGACCCTGATGACTAGGATGGCTCCTAACGTTAACAATTTTGTGGTTATTTTACTAAACGGAAATATTTAGGTTTAAATTCGACTAAAAAACTTTAATAAAAAACGGTTACCCGGAAAACATTTTTTCTGTCTAACTATTCTCCAAAAGATTTTAATTGTTAATTATTTAGTGCACGTCTCATGTTCAACACTTTTACTCTTGTTTTCATCTTCACAATAGCCGTATCGAAGCTCTTCAAAGTATTCACTTTTAAATCCTAACGACTCAGCATGTCCATAAATATTTTTTACTGTTTCTTTCGGCAGCTTAGCAACTGTGCTGGTAACCCCCCAAGATATTTGATTATCATCCCAGCAAACAACCAAAAAAGAAAATGTAGAGTTATCTGTAAGTGTAGTATATGCCAACCCAACAGATCCTGTAATTTCAGAAAAAAAGATTAATCAAACAAAATTCCACTATGAAAATAAAAACATAAAAAACCCCATCTTATACCTACCAGATTCTAAAGTAATATTTTGATACGTCACTCCGTCAGTAGTAACGGTTGGTGGGCCTAAAGTCCAGTTGATTCGCTTTCCACCGAATCCAGTTACGTGTAAAGCCTTTTCCCCAAATTCACCTTTAATACAGCTGTCATAGTACAGCTGGCTTTCCTTTAGATTCCTAAAGTTTTCATCATTTTCAGACAATTCTAAACCGGCAATGTATAAATCCAGGCGGCTCATTAACGGATAATACCATTCTTTGACAGACATTATCTACGTGTAACAAGTTAATAGTTTTTTTTTTCATTAAATTGATCAAAGTTTTATAATAATTTACTAAATACGCATATAGCTGCCTACCCATTTGATGTCCGGTTCAACTGTCTTCTTAATTGGAAAACAAGTTTGCTCTTTTGCACTTTCTAAATCCAATGCACTGATATTCGGGACAAAGAATAGCAGTACGAAGACGTATAATAATTTCATTTTAAATTGAGCTTATTTATATACAGAATTTACTAAATATAATCAATTTAACGTTTACAATAATAGTGTTTTCAACAAGAGAGCTAATCTCCAAATGAGACAGAGTTGGTCAAACTTGGAAAACGTATAAACCATCGATGCGATACAGTAAAGAATTTTGCAATGAAGTACAGAATATATCTGTTTGGTCCCACTGGGTGGATTATTCAAGGCCATTTAGTAGTGGTCAAAATTAAGAGCGTTGTGCAAAGGATGATAAAAATTTTTAAAGTTAATAAATTACTTATTTTTTTAAAACCATTACACATAAGTGAATACTCCTCATACTAGTTTATTTTTTGACCTTCAAGAAAAAAAATGCAAAAGAAGGTGATAATGATGACAAGCAATTTTCATGAGTAGAAATTAGTATTTTTTATTTAACTAGACAAACAATTGTTATGCAACGGGATACGTCATGAGTGTCCTTTCACAGCAAAATATAGTAAAGTGTGTATGTAAGAGAATAAATCAAAGATTAGCTGAGAGACTAACCAATCTAATCAAGCGGATAAGAATGATGGACAATTATTATAATAAAGTGAAAGAAGGTGCTTATCACTCTAAAATTCATAGAGTTCAAGATTAACCTTTAATATATATTTTTTACGTTTAATAGTCCTACTTACGTTTAGTTAAAAAGGTAAACGGTAAACGATAACGTAAAGTAACGTTTATTTTTGTTTTTTGCATATTCATAGTGCAAATAAATTTACCACAACATATTATTAACATAATATTCATTTATTATATTATATTATTGATAACATTGACATTTATGAGTAAACTTGCTAAGGTAATAAATTTAATGCTTAAAGATTTGACTGAACTGAAATACAAATTTCAACTTTATTTCGATTAAATCAATTGGTGGTCCATTTGTTAAAACTTATTAAATAAAGTTGTAAAGAAAGAAGGGCTTTAATAAATAAATAAGAGATTTAATTTCCTCATTAAATTTGTTTTAAATTAGACAAACATATTACTTCAAAAATTTCAACAGGTAAGTAGCAGGCAAATAAAAAAAATTAATAAAATTCAATACGTTGCTTTGTTTTCAGAAATTCCAAGCATATAAAAAATTTGACTTGTCGTGCCATCCAAAGTGGTACACCAACACACAAGCAATACGTCACTTTAAAAAATTTCCCATGAAATTCAAAAACCATAGAAATTAGTCCCGCCGACAATCCAATAGAAAGTATAAAAAATATTATTTGAATATTTCCTGACATGCTTGGTTTTACAGGCGGCTCACTAGCTCTAAGCCTTACAAGGTCTGTCCTATTAATTAAATTCGACCACCATTCCAACAAACCCGAACTTGATATCATGGACGTTCTTTGAATTAAAGATGTAGAAATCATTCCTTCAAGATTAAAATTCAAGTTGGATTTGAAGTACGACCTAACACCAACATCCGATTGTTTTCCTGATTGGTATAACATTCGATTCAGTTGCTGCGCCTGATAGTCAGGCAAAAGCCAAGCTGTTTTGTTGCACAACTTTAAGTCATCCTCAATAAACTTTTCTTGTTTTTTATAAAAACTACTTCCATATTCAGCAGACCTCCGGACTTTATTCATGTTCATCAAACCAATTTGAACAAGTGGTCTTAATGTCTTAAGGGGCTCAACCACATAGTCCACCAATCCAATATACAGCCCAGAGGCATTTAATAAATATTCGATTGAACGTTGTGCTTCAGGAATTAAATTTTTAGGCGCTAATTTTATCCACAAGTCATAAAAAGAAAGTTCGGTGTAACCATTAACTATTAATTTCCTTATTCCACTAGATTTTGAGTGCTTTCCTCCTATTTTATAAATGCTCAGCTGTTTTGTACCTAATAATTTTTCAATGACACTTTTCGTTGGTAAAAATAAGTCTTCCATGTACTCCGTTTCAAACATCAAATCTCCTAATCTACTGTACACACTATATCCATGTTGAACTAATTCATCAATCGTTTTAAACTGTAAGGACTGTTTAGGTAATACTATATTGTATACATTATTACTTTTAAAAGCGTTGCTTAGCACAAGTCCAGCTAAAAGAGTTCCACAAATCAGAAAACGAAATGGTTTTGAATTGTTTAGTCGTTCCGGAAATGGATCACTTTGTTCAAGTAGTACCTTAATGAGACATGTTCCTTTGTTTAAAATATTAAGCGAAAAGGGCCTTCCGTCTAGTATATTCATGGAAAACGTGAGTAAAATTAAAACAGCTAAGATCCATTTCCAAACATTATTTTCATAAACAGATAAGAATTGTTCGATTTGAAGTGCTTCAAGACCCATTGAACCACAGCTTACAAAACGGAGCGATACGAACTTGTTTTCAAAACGTATTGCTACGTTAAGGTCTTCATATATTGAACTTTTCAGATTTCCTGTTCTAAACAACAACAAGTCGTAATTATTGAAAGGTCCTAAATTTTCGGTTATATTACCAATTAAGTCTTTAAATACCGAGGCAAAAGCAAATGCAAGAAGTTTAATGCTATCTGAATACTTGGCTTTCATTTTATTGAAGTTTTTCAATGGCAATGCCATAGCTTTGGGTTCGGTATTTATCAAATGGGGTATTTGTTTACATAGGCTTATTTGCTTTTCCTGAAAAAGACAACTGAAATAACCAGGATATAAGTTTTTAACTAAAAGTTTGTCAATTGCTGCTAAATACTCGAATGAAATCATATTCTTATTTGTAGAAGTCGACAAAATTAGCGTAAAACATTCAAAACAATAGCTTATGTATCGTAAATCAGAAACACTACAAAAGATTTCAGTAAAAATTTCGAATTTCGAATTACTTTTGCAATTGACTTGACCTGTCAAATAAACATTGTTTTGGGAGGTGTAATCTGTTTTAAATTCGTGATACAGCCCATACTCATCTAATTTGAAGTTTGTCATCCATTTAACTAAAGAAATGGGTTTAAGGTATTGTGAACTTTTATAATCGAATAGTAGGTGAACCTTTGGCCTTGAACTTGGCAATATTTGGAATCCCCTACTGAACAAATCCATGTAATCGTATCGTAAAAGTCCCGGAAAATTATAATTTACAAGCAGGTATTCGGGCATTAGTAAACTCAGTTGAATTTCACATTGCCATGGTCTGGAGTTCAAGAGAAACAACTCGTGAATTAATTCTACACAAAATGCATCGTTAGGCTTGTTGGCTAGCAGTGGAAAATAATATTTGGAAATCGGGCAGTTAAGTTTTGCACCGTTACTTGTTACAGTAGAATTGAAAAGGCTATTGTTTTTGGAAACCAGGTGTTTGGGCATTAGCAATAAATCTAAATATTGTAATTTACCACTTTTATGAAACAACTTTCGTTGGTTGATTGATAACTCAAGAGATCGATGCACTGCAGGGATTGCAGACGTTTGTTTAAGATCTACATTTTGCCAGTTATCTATTACAATTAGACAGTTTTGGCGTTTAAATCCTTCTAGCATGGTAAATACGTTTTGCATATTAAGTAAAACAGCTTTTTGTTGTTTAAATAGGAGGTATTTTTCTTTCAGGTTTTTAATCATTGGTATTCTTCTTCTAAAAAATGTTGACAATTTATCTAGTTTATTGGGAAATTCGTTGGGATTTACTTTATCTAATGTCCTAAATCTGTATATGTGTTTTATATTATTTTCACCATGAACCGTTCTAACCTCCTCTAAAGTCGTAGCTGACGCCAAAACAAAATTTATACTTAAAAACAATAATGCCTCCATTTTAATATCTTAGACAAACCTAGTTTTAAATTAATAAGTTTGTTCTTACAATAAATTTTATTTAAAATGCCTACAAATCTTTGGTTGCCGAAATTTTAGGCAAATGATTATAAAGGCATATAATCATATAAGCAGTTAAATATTTTCTTCTACTTACAAAATAAATTGTCTAGAACACCATAATTGCTACATCCGTAAATTAACCACTAACAAGTTTTTGCTTCTGGAAATAAAAATTCACCAATTCCCTGTTAAGCTTGTCTGAATTATAAAAGGGAATATATTTTCCTTCCCTAAAAAAGGGATCTTTATTTAATTAAAAATTTCGAATTCATTCACTGAGGACGGTTATTATGAATCAGTTTTCCCTGTGATCTATTTTTCAGGGTAAAATGATTTTTACAACAATTTATACAATAATTAATCTCTCTTAAGGTTGTACTTTCGCCTTTGAGGTGGAAAAAACCCGCTCTTTTGCACGTGCATCGTTGTTGGCAAACTACATAGTAAACTGCTCTCCAACACTCTAGCATTAAAATCCACATGCATGCCTTCACCGTGCATGACTACTTTATTGGCTTTACTCGCGAGTTTTTGGCGTCCCGGGCCCAAATCTTAGTAAGTGACGGGTAGACAGGAAAATGCGCATGTGGCAATTAGGATTTCTAGGGTCACCGATTTCATAATTGACAACAAAGGTCATTTTGAACTATGGTCTGGAGAACCTTTTTACGACTGCGGAGTAAAAAGTTTGACACCTGTAACTTCCGAGGTTTTTTAACTTTCTTGGCACGGAAAGTAATTAGGATGTTTTTGGGGTAGTGACCCCAAAAATCAGATGCCAGACACAAAAGCGTCAAAGTCTTTTCTGTTTCAGATAATCCAAAATCAAATGACCTATGATTTTTTTTCTCTATTCCATTCGTTGCAAAACAATGACTCCATTCAACAGCATCCTTCTTTTTACTGCGGCTTTGGAAACTGCTAAATCCCTTTTTATGTTCGTATACGTATTCGTGCTTACATATTTACGTGGACATGCATTTTTAAGGAACACTTGGTTTCTGCTTAAGAAGTGACCCCCCTCGTGCCACTTTAGATCAGAGGAATTACCAAAGCCACTTTACTTTCGCTTTACATAACGTTCCACAGGCTCAGTAGTAATCCCAATATTCCCCAGATTTCTACTTAAACTTCAATCTAACTCGCCAATCACGGGCCAACGCCTCCTCGGATATTTCGAATTCTTGCCATTTGATACGCCTCTTTGCACTTAAAATAACATTTTCAATTTCAAGACTCGACTCACTGCCCCTACTTGCCATTTTAGGTCCTTTCAGTGTAAAGGTTTTAACTCAAATAAAATATCAGGCTAGCTTTTTTGATGCTTTGCTATTACCATCATATGTTTTCTTTGCATTTCAAAATTGAATGTCACGTGATAGCAAAAGCATGTTAAAAAATCAGGTTTCCCTGTAAAATAGATCACAGGGAAAATTGGTTCATAATATTCGTCCTCAGGTAACGTTTAAAACTAATTTCAGTGTATTGAAGACATTTTTTCAGGGGTAAACAATTGCTGTACGTCGAATATGGATAATGTATTCGTGCTTAATCAAAAAATTTAAATTAAATTTGATGTTACATCGTTACACGTGTAAAACTACATAATAAAGTTCAATTTGTACCTGAGAAAGTTGCTAATCAAAGTTTATGTTGCAAAACCTTTTAACCTTCCAGTTGTTATATTTTATTGTCAGTTTGTATCATTATTTTATACACTGAATCCAGACTTTTGGTAACCAACCAGTAAATGAGGAGTAACAGGAGAAATAAATAATTTAATAGAGCATCTCTTGTCGAATGTTATTAGAGAGATTGAATACAAATATACCAATTCATTAGTTAAATATTATAGGTCTTGACCTGAGACCAAATTGAGCGAGGTTTTGTAAGCTTTTCTACGTGTTAAGCGATAATATAACAAATTTAGTAACGTTGTATTTTGTATGAATAGCATAAATTAACGTTTTAATGATAAACAATACAATAATTTTCGTAATTTTTTTATGAAATAATATTAACATAACAAGTTCACATAAACAAATTTTAGTAAAGCAATACATTGTGTGTAGTAATTAATGTATTATCATAAATAAAATTGACAGAAATGATTATTAATAAATAATCCAGCTAAAATCTAAATGTGTTAAACTTATGGCCAGCGGTTAAATAATAATGCTACTATGATAATAGGCATATGAAGATTTACTTTAATTCAAACTTTCCGAACATTATTTAAAATGAATTCACATTCACACTATTATCCGAATTGGTGATTTTTTTTCATTTGTTTAGTACCCATTAAGCCATAAAAAGTGGTAATGTGTTTAAAAATTTAAACAAACATACTTATGAGTTTCAAAAAAAATTCCAACAAGAAACATGAAAATTGTCGAAAAATAAAGTAAAATAAAAATAAGTGTACTGACCGATTCCGCATAAATTAAAAGTTTTTAATTTGACTAATTAATTAGTTTTTTGACAATTGTAATACATCATTTAAATATATTAACCCAAACTTTAAAAAAGCAAAGATAAAAAACTTTATTCTGGAATTTTTAGCTAAACTTGGCAAATATTTTGTTAACTGTATCGAGAATTACGGACAATGAACAATACAAACTAGGTACAAACTTTTCACATTGTCGAATTCCAGCTAACTGGCATAAGGCACTTAACTTTAGATTATGTTTTGTTACTTCCCAGAACGTTAGTTGTTTATTTTAAGGAAATAAGTTTTTTCATACATGATGGTTAGTTAACACAAAGCACACGTGTTTTAGTTAGTTTTCTTATATTTTATTATTTATAGTTACAAAAACTTCAAAATGAAATATTTTCAATTCAATAAATTGTCCTTATTTACCTACACAACTATTTATATATATTCTAGTATATTTCTTATCATCTTCCAACCTTCTAGCCATGTACTCGCTTTAGTTGACTGTGACCAAGAAGAATTTTATCGTCCTTATGCCTACATTAGAAAAAAGAAAAATGGCGAAGACCTTGAAAAACTTACGGGTCAAGGTTTTATGGATTTACGTCGTCGAATTCGAGTGATTTTATGCATAAATGGGCCGTAAGTCAAATAATTAACACAACAAAAAATATACAAACACTTAAATTTTAAAACGATATAAACTGATTATTAATACAGAGCCATGATATATTCGGTAGTGGAAAGAATAGACTCTGATGCACGTCAAAATTCTGAAAACGACTTTAGTCGAGATACCTTACAAGCAGTTCCCGAACTAGGGAATTCCACTTCTGAACCTTCTCCACTACCTGACGATACAGCTGATGAAGTACGATTTCGTAAAGGCGAACTTAAAATATACAACCATGAATGTATCCCAATAAATAAAGTGAAAAAATCTCTATTAATTCGTATGAGAGAAGCACAAGGTGTTATAAATCCCGAACTCACTTCCGAAACTCCAGCTCAAGGCAAACTTGTATTAGGAATATACTTAGTAGCTGACATGTCAAACTATTTAGAAACCGAACTAACTTGGTTCAAATCTAAGAACTACGAATACGTAAAAACGAATGACCAAAATGTTCGAGATTCAAGTTTTATTTTAGTGAACACACTAACCTCACATTGTTTCCATCTTCCGGACGGAACTCACGTAAAAATTCAGGGCGAACCTAATCCAAATGGTACAATTGAAATGTGTCGATGGACACTTACGGAAGAAGAGGATAAAAATTGGTATTCTCGAATTTTTCAGAAAGGTTTCGACGAAAATGGAATTCCCAACGGGGAAAAACCATGGAAGGAAGATGACTATACTTTTTATGAATGTACGGAAGGTGATCCTGATAGAAGTATAATTTTGGATCAGTCGAAAACTAAAGCGCCACTTGTTCATCATTTGAATTATACTGAATTCGATCCGTTTTCTATATTTAACCCGAATTTATGGACACCTCATGGGTTTCGGAGGGAACATGGTGGGTTATCTGGGGGAGATGCGAGACAAGAAGATAGAAAGTTGGGGGGTTTTGAAGAAAATAGTAGCAAATTAGAACAAAGTTTACCTTGTGATGGGCCAGATGCATGTCCGGGTGATGATGAAGATGACGATGAAGAAAGTACGACGCTAAAAGATATGCAAAATGTTGACGCTTTGGGATATGATGTTATTGAAATAAATGTGGGGGAATGTGTACCTTTACCGTCATATAATCCGAGGGGATGTAATTGTAGAATGGATAATTCGAAAAGGTTAACAGAAGTGATTTTGGAACTTGAACCGGAAATGGATGAACCAGATGATTTGCCAGTTCCTAATGTAGAGATTGACGATCCGGATATGCCGGGGGCTAAAAAGTGGGCAGTTTATGATTTAGAAAAGAGGGCGAGTTTTCCATATTATGGAAATTTGGATAAGTTTGAGGGTCTAAGTTGGAAAATGAAGGTTTTGTATAAAATTTCGGAAATATATAGTTATTTGTGTATGCCGTTCAGAAAAGATTTTGCGTATACTGTGGCTAGAGTATTTGGTTGGTATATTTTAAGGGCTCATAGTTATGGGCCTGAATTAGGTAGAGATTTTGATCAAGATGGGGCGCCAGCCGGGGCTAGTTTGAATTTCCCGCCAGGTGACGCCACTTTTGATTCTTGGGCTAATGAAACAAATGACTGGGTCATTATACAAAAAGAATTGGAAAGATGTGCTTGTGCGGCAAAGGTGGAAAATGAAGGGGCTGGGATTAAATTTCAGTGGGAAGTTTCAGACGAAATGGATTTATTTGTTGATGGAACGTTACCAGAGTTTAAGAGTAATGAGACAGTGGTGCCATCTAGTAGCAAAAGATTGAAGAGAAGTGCTAATTATTATGGTAAAGATCTTGTGTTGCCGATAGATCGACATTTTTTACTGTCGGATAAAACATTTCATTCGGTGAGACATGAAGGTACACAAAATTTTGCGAGGGAAATTATTCAGGAATTTAGACCGAAACCGGATCCAGCCGATCCGAGAGCGGATGCGGGAAAATATTTTGATGAATATCCGGAAAATGTTCAGCATTGTTGGGATCCAATGTTGGATCAAGTAAGTCATGACATAGTTTGTAGAAAGGCAGAGGAAATATTTTATTTTGAGGATAGAGCGGAATTGGTTTATGAGCTAAATATTGCTATAGATTTGTGGTGGAAAATTTGGAATAGTGTTATGGGCTATTGTAATAAAGTTTATAGGGCGAGGAAATCGGAAACATTTCCGAGAATGTATAATGGGATGTTAGAGTATTTTTTTAGTTTGGTGATGGAAGAGTGGAAGGTACCTTGTGATAATGAGGATTTAAAGGTGTTGTTTAGTGAGTATATTAATGAAGAGGCTCAGATTTGGTTGGATAGTTGTGTAGAAGCAGGATATATTATGTCGGGGAGTCATAGTTTTAGACCGCCGAGACCTATAACTTTAGATGATGGTGGGGGAGCGAAGGTAGCGAGTAATGTTTTTGAAGAGTTGCCGGATTATTTGTATTATAGGTATCATTCCCAGTCAATAAATTTAAAGAAGAAGAAAAAATAGTTTAAATTGTAAATGTAGAATTTTAATAGCATTTAATAATTGTTTTGTATAATTTAGATAATTAGTAAATTAGAATAAGAGGTTTTAGAAATAAATAAGTTTTAATTAGTCGTTTAATTACAATATAAATATTTGGGTAGTAAAATATTAAGCTTTAATTTATTTGAAAGAAAAAAAAATGTGAATAAAATAGAATATTAGTTTTAAATGGAATGAATGAATACTCAAGAAAAAATGATACTGTTTGTGGATTATTTACAGCATATTCACAGATTTATGTGGTTTGTGTATAAATTATTTTAAACTAATATTGTGGTTTACTCCATTGACATTGTTATCCAAATATCCATCCAATCCAGTCTACGAATAGGGCCAACATTTGATAAAGATCGAGCTGGACCTTCTTCGGTTACTGAAATATCGTATGGTAGACCTGAGTTCACTGTGCTGTCTACAGAATTTAAAATATCATTGGTAGGTTCTGGTTGTGGTTCGGCATCAACTTGATCGGATGGTGCTTGTCGTTTGACGGGAACCTGAAAAAACAAATAATTTATCGATAGTTCCAATTTTTTGAGTGATATATCGATTTAGGGTAGTTATATAAGATTGATATTTAAAACGTTTACTTACATGGCGTGCTGTGGCCAAACACAGCAATAACATGTAGAGAAATACTCTAAATGTAGAAAGTGCTGACATTTTTGATTTGGAATAAGTTAAAATAGAAATTCGATCATGAAATAGTTTTGATGTTCTTACGAGCAGATATTGTGAGAGAATGATATACTTTTTAACTTGTAACATGGGTATTTATAAGCATAGATGTTAAAAAATGTTTTTATTGCTACTTTGGAACTATAAGGCTATTTGTTAGGTTTTGTACCCAAAGCGGAATATTTTTGATGTTAAGATATTTAGGAAAATTACAAGATTGAACGTAATAAAAATGATGAAAATATTTTTGAAAAAAAATTGATCATCTGGTGTACATAAAAGGCGCAAAATATTGCTCGTGATTCAGAAGATATGGTTAAATATTTTAAAATGTTTCGTAGATTTTGATGAAATGAATGCAAATAAACAATTACAAAGTATTTAAAAATTTGTAATATACAAAGTTACAAAATAAGTTTGTAGCTTATGGTCATCAGGAACTGGTGTGCTGAAAAACAGATGAGCACGTGTGTAAACAAGAATTATGATCGTCAAAATATTACGGTAGGCCTACGGCTCATACAGAGGAAAAAATGTTTACTTGTGCGTTTAATTCAATTTGTAATTTTTTCTGACATTTGGCCTTTTAATCCTTATTATAAAACGTGACTCAACTCACCCATTAGTTCAATGAATGAATTAAAAACAGACAGGAACCTTCTGTGCTTGGTATGCATCATTCCAGCGTCGCATGTAGAAAAGTAGTCAAAGGACATTTATAACTGGCAGTGTAAGGTCAACTATTTGTGATAAGTTGAGTTTGTTTACAACTAATTTAACGTAGTGCATCATCATGACCTTTTATTGATACTGTTTAAAATCCAGTTAGGTTGGGATAACTTGACATTAAAAATATTTACGGGACAGTCTGGCATCACAATATTAACATAAACTACCTTTATACAGCTATTTAATAATATATTATAGTAATAATATATAGTTTAAATATATTATATATTGATATTTATATTTATTTTTCAGGTACAACTTATTTATGGCAAACCAAATTTTATGAACCATATAAATCTGTATTCTGTTAGAAATGGAGTAGTTACATAATATTTATTAGATAACATCATGTATGTATTTCTACACCGGTTGTTAAATTTACCAAATATGCAAAAAAATATAAATTTACTTAAAACTGTCATAAAAGTTGGATCTGATATAGTTCGTATAATTGTAACGACTTACCCTGTAACGGTTTCCCCGTAATATTAAAAATTTGATATTGCAGTTTTGCTATCGATGGGAAATGGACAAAGAATTAAACTTTATTCAACATCTTATTATGTTTAATTTCTAGATTATTGACTATATCCCCATTAAACAACTAATACAACACCAATACATTAGTAGTATTATCAACAATATTCGAATAATAGTTCATCCTAGTCTCTCTTTCAAATTTGGTCATCGCATAATAAAAAGCTACTGGCTGCTGTGCAATGGCATTCCTTCGCCAATACGACCCCCTTCAAAATCCAACTTTAGGATCGATTTTCCAGCCACGAACTATTTCAATACTTATCTCATTTACCTTAACTAATAACAATATAGACAACAATTGAAAACACACAAAATATGCTATTACAACTACACCTACATTAATAAAATATCTTAAAAAGTCATTCACAAATACAGCACGGAAACTTTCTAAGCAAGATATTATTTAGTTAACATTCAAATATTCGAAAATTTATAATATTTCAAATTCGTCAAAAATAATTACCTGAACATTTATCTTTTTTCAAACATAGACAATAATCTTAAATAAATACAATCCCTTACTTTCTACTCTCCAACCACTCATTTATAATATATGATTTTACAATTCTTTTAAACTGATTATAATTTTTACAACTTTTATACACATCCGGCAAACTGTTTCATAAAGATATTGCTCTGAATTGAAAAGTGGTTCTACCTATATGCTTCTTTGGCGTTTGGTTACAAACAAAAATCATTTGCCCTTCTTTGTGACACACTTCTTTCGAAAAATGACCCAAAATAACTCGAAGAGTTCCCATCCTTAATCTTATACAATAGGCATAACGTTTTCCAATAACAGAGTTCCATCGGTAACAACCATTCCAAATCCTTAACAATTAATTCAGCAACTGGTTCGTATTTTTTACGTTGTAACACTAATCTCCCAAGAGTACGTACAATTTTTTCAATTAAACGAATAACTTCGCCATTTGCAATACCATTGACGCATATTATATAACTGATAATGGAGTAAACAAAACTTTGGCTTAAAATTTTTATTAGTGGCCCGTCTAGATAAAATCTTAAATTATAAAGTGAACGAATTCTAATATAACATAATTTTGATATGCTGTCTACATGTGGTTTCCACGTCAACTTTTTGTCAAGCGTTAGTCCTAAGCACTTAAGGATCGATGGTGATAACAACGCGTTGCCTAATCGCCAGTGAATTTAGCATGCGAGTTCCTTGTTACTGGGG
>JAQIWN010001000.1:0-24175 GCA_034699025.1 Entomobrya cf. arborea Gr-Col-00668
CTTTTGGAGTCTTTTGAGACGTAGTGAAAAGGTGCATATGATAATGAGAGTTTGGTGCCACTGAACAGTTTTCGATTATTCGTCAACAGCATCATCCAGGATTCATTATCCCACAATTACCACTCATTGTTGCTCTAGTAGCCCTTTCTTCTTTTATTAAACTTACAGTTCTTGAATTAGTTTCTATATTTTCCCTCAATTTTCCTAACCAATCGACTAAAATTTTCCACCTTGGCAGAATTCCTGAAGCTCTAAATCCATCATATCTATCTACAAGATTTTTAGCAGGCATTAAATTTTGGTTATCCAATCTTTCCAAAAAAATTGAAAAGTATATACCACTTTGAAATAAAACTTCTTTCCCTAAAAATACCTCATCCTTTGGTTGTCTTTTAATCAGGTCACTTTGTACATACTTTGCTACAACTTCCGGTAAAACTGCAGCCTGTTTATTACATTTGCGTAGTTTCATCAAAATCTCATCATTTTGCCATGCTTTAAGTTCATTTTTATCTACTTGAAAGAATTCCGACATCGTTTCAGGAATTATTTTAGAATTTTCATAAACCATATCAAAATAAGGAGAGTGTGACTCCTTGAATTGAATTACATCCGAAAAAAGCCTAATATCTGAATTTTTATAATAGTGAGGGTTGATCATTTTCATTTTTTCTTCAAACCATTCGTATTTGATTACTCCGTTAGTGATGCTATCAAATCTCATTCTTGAAGCTCTTGAAAATATTTCAAACGAATGGGTAACAAGCTGTGAAAACGTTTCGTAGGGAACTTTACCCCGAGGTTGAATCATTTTTAGGATATTATCGCGCTTATACGCATTGCTTATTACTAGAGTTGCTAGAAATATTCCAGCCAAAGTTACTCGAATGGATATAATTCCTGCCACTTTATTTGTAAAAGGGTCACCTTGTTCTAAAACAAGCTTGCAGCAAGAAATAACAAAATCCCAGCTCATATTCCTATCAATTTTTTTCGCTTTCCTCAAAATAAAATCAAGAGCTAAAGGAAAAGCAACGAATACTAAAGCTACCGTCCATCCCCATAAGCTACCTTGAAAACTAGAAACGAGTTGGGAAAAAGCCAGTGCTGAATCATCAGGCCTTCCACAACTTACAAAACGGTAGTTGAAAGAATAAATTACACTTGGAAATGTTCCGTTGTAAATCATCCTTATGCTATGATCTATGTTAGCTCTGCCGCTTAGTTTATCTCGGTCAATGTCGCATGGATCTTGTTGATTTGATTGATTTTTTAGTACTTGCTTCCACATAAGGTCATGTACATGAAATTGAAGAACTTCAAGTGTCTGCGACTTATATACCTGTTTTGTGTCTAAACGTTTTATTTTACATATCACATCCGGGTACATATAAGACCACACGAGATCAAAATTCCACTCTGGGATTCGGGTAGTAAATTCGTGTGGAATTTCAGTTAAATTTTGGTAGAAATCGGTTTCAACTGAAACCCATTCAGTCGTCCAATATTTCATTGCAAATAATGCACTTTGTGTGAATTCCAGAACGTCACTATTTTGTTTTAATATAACCTTTATAGTTACAAAAGCATCTAGTAATCCAAACGGTCGTCTAAAGTTTACACTAATACTGTTAACCCAATCGTTACGCAGTTTACTGAAGTTTACTGTATTTTCACTAGATAGGACAAGCACATTTAGTTGAGGTACCGATATAAATGTCATGGAATAAGGAATAAATTTAGTGTATATCATATGTGATAAGCCAAAGTTATCAGGTCTTAGTTGCCAAAACCATGGACCCGAAAATAAATCTTTATCGAAATCAGAGCTTATGTTAGTGAATGTATCAATGTTTACAGTACAGTTTAGAGGACGATGCTTTGAAGAAAATTTTATATAATCAATTTTGAAACAACGTTGATACACACATTTATTTTTTAAACATTCAGGACCGCCATGGAAAATTCTGGATTGTTTGCAGTCAAACAAATTCTGGGCTCTGGTTAAAAAATATAAATTCAATTTGTTGTTTGTTGAAGAAGTACGTAGGTTACCAAGTAAATCAACTACTAAACTGTCATTAAACTCGGGTAACTTTAGTTTGAAGAGAGGTTGATGTGTGTTTAAATCAGTTTTCAAATAATTCAATAGTAGTCCAGGGTTAGATATTTTTTGAAATTGTGTTAAAATAACGGCATGATTTAAGTGTGGAATACCCATAAACTGATGGTTGTTGAATAGTATTAAACAGTTTTCAACAGGTTTTAGATATTTGTTTAAATTCAAGCCTGCTACTTGTGAAAGAAAGGAATATTTTGCAAATATATTGCAAAATAGTATAATAGCAAATATTATTGAAGTCATTGTATTTGTTCTTAAAAAAGTAAACTACAAGTTTTAAAAATGTTATTGGTGGTTTGACACAAAGTTTTGTTAGATTTTAAATTATTATTTCAAAAATTTCTGATCAAAAGAAACAGAAGTTTTCGACTTAAAGCTGTAAATACTAAAGAAGCTAAGTACACGACCAATTGGGTTTAAAAACGATTAGTGTAGATAATTCCACGTATTTATATTGGGGCACGCGTAAGAATATTACATGAGCTTGTTCTTATTTAGGTTATCCAGAATTTTATAACTCACAACAAATAAATTGGCTTTTCTAATAACCATTTTAATCGCTGGCTTGATTTATTACTTATCGCATCCACAATCTCATTTTATGTCTTGTTCGAGGAACAAAATAGGCACTTTTGATCAATAGGTCTCTTTCGTAGAAAAACCTACCAATATTTAAATGTTTGGATATACGCAAGTACAGACCAGTACTGTCGAATGACTTGGGTTAAATTTTTAACTATCTACGGTTTTCGAAAGAGGTAAATTATTAACTACGAAGCAAATATAAAACATGATGCTTGAATATTAAGCTTTCCTTTCAACCTGCGACAAATCATCGAGCTGTTTGCCAATGTAAAAAGTACCACACTGCAGATCTATAAACACTGAATGTCTCAATAAGGCTATTTATCCATTGTGGCTCCATATCCATGCCGTGTGATTGGAGACCAAACTTTTTGCAGTTGCCTCGCCACTTATATTGGTCAGCCTCTCAACTATAGCTGGTGCTTGTGGTGTACAGGCAGAGTGCTCAGTTCATAATTCCGTTATCACCTGCACTTGTCCAGAAGGTTACACAGGTCAGTCATTATCTTCTTGTTATCCTATATCAAAAACTCCCCAACGACCTATTCAGCCTCTGGATCCTTGCAATCCATCTCCCTGTAGAGTCAACGGACAATGTCGGGAACAAGATGGTATTGATATTCTTGTTCATGTAAACCATATTATTTTGGAAGTCTACCAAATTGCAAGCCAACATGTTTCTTTAGCTCAGAATGTTATTTGAACAAGAGTTGTTTTAACATGCGCTGTGTAGATCCCTGGTTAAATGGACCTTGTCCTTACAACGCAACGTTCAGACCCATGTCCGGGCTCCTGTAGACTTAATGCCTAGTGTCGTGTTATTCTTCATAAGCCGAAATGCACTTGTGTCGCTAGTTACACTGGAGGTCCCTTTCCAAGGCGGTTCCCCTATTGCGCCTGGGCCACCTCGAATTTCAAAGATTCGTGATCCTTGTAACCCGTCACCTTGCGGCTATAATGCTGAGTGTAAAGTGTAGAATTATTAGGCTCAATGCTACTGACTACTGTCTTCGGAGATACACCGGCGATCCATTTATTCAATGTCAGAGAATTCGCAAACCACCACCAGAAATCATCAGGGAGGGAATTTTGGAACCTTGCAACCCATCACCTTGTGCAAGAAATGCGTACTGTATATGTTAGATTTTAAAATATGAATTTGACGATTTCGGAACTGAAATTGTGGGCAAGTTATCCAAGTAAAGCTAGTTGTACTAAAGATGCTGAGTGCACAACCTGATCCTGAAATTAATAATGTAGAAATATTTCACTTATTTATATTAGGGAATGCGTAAGAATGTTATATGAGCATGTCCTAATTTAAGTTATCGGGAATTTTATAACTCGCAATTTTGTAATTACCTTTTTAATAGCTAGGTTATATAAACACATATCACATCCACAATAGCATGTAGTAATCATCTTCATGTCTACTACGACTAACAAAATATGCACTTTTAATCGATAGGTCTAATTGATTTCGTCGAGAAACCTACAATTGTTCTGATTAAAATATTAGATACACACAAGTACTATGAAATATAATAGCACTCAAATATGAACACTTCGTTTGCAAAAAATAGTACACTAGTACTCGTTTGCACTGGCAAACACTAAGTATTGTTCGATTTAAAACGGATAACTGATTTTGTTAAAGTTTTGACATTTTAAGCTAAATATTTAAAGTCATATATGATAAGGTTTACTCTAAGGACTACTTGTTTTAAAAGTTGTTTGGTAAGACAAGTTTTTATAAGTTGAGTGAAAATAATATTGTTAGTTCAGTTAACAAGTTTTAAATTAAACCTTTTATGATATTAATTAAAATTCCTTTAAAGCACATCTACCAGAATTAAATAAATAAGTCAAAAGTGAAAGTTGGCTAAAGTTAAGTAAGATTGGAGTAAGTTGTTGTCCGAAAGAGAATAAATTAGATATGAAGTTAATAAATAAGCTCTTTGAAAAAAAATCGTTTGTCAAAGGTGTCGATTATTTTTGAGAATATTGCAAATAAAAATCCATTTTAGTTTTAAATATTATATGGAGATAAACCTGGGTAGCGTTAAATAATTTCAGAACCAAAAAAATAGTTATATAATAACAGGTCGAAAATGGTGCAGGTAAAGATTTTTCGGGAATAATTTTCCTGACAATTTTCCTGACAATCGATACCAAATACTAATCTAATGAGCTAATAAAACCATAAAATTATATTTAGTCACACATATAGTTGTTGTGGTAGAAATTATTTTCTCAGAGTTTAAACATGTTCCCAAAATCACCAAGATTTATAACTTGTATGTTTATTTAATCCAACTCATGTAAAACTCCGTCAATTTATTTTTACAAAATATATTTTTACATTTATTTCGTATGTTCTTAAATTGAATACATTATTTTATGATTTTTTAGTATTTATTGATTTATTTATATGTGTACTTTCCCAATCAGATTAGCGGGAGTACAACAGAACGATTTGGAGTTTGTAAAATCAAATTTGTAAGCTTTATACAAGTCACTATATTTTAATGTTACACTTTTATAACGTATTTCTTGAAAAATTGAGTCTCACAAATAAATAATGTGTAAGTATGAAAGCATCCTTTAGTTATGAATTAACTAGTATTTTATTGCTAAAATGTATGAAACAACCAGAGACATAAACATGTGTAAGTCAAAATGTTATTTCGTGTTGTAATAGTACAATATTATCGAGTGATAGAGAAAAACTTCATATTAAAAGTGCAAGATTCATCGTATATGTAAAAACTAAATGCAGTACTTGCAACCAAGTGCCCTTTTCATAATAGTTTACAGATCCAAACATGATCCGAACTTCTGAACAGGACGACACAACCTTTCTAAATTCTCTAACACTGCTTTTTGAAATGCTCGTTGTGAAATAGGTATTTGCTAACATTAGTTTCCATTCCTGCAGAACTTTTTGACTTAGGCTATTTACGTTTCCTGGAAACGAATATGCAATAAAAACATACACATATGAATTCAGAGCAATAATCACGAAAAAATATAGGTATGGTAGAGGAGATGTTTTGCGTAGCTTTTCGTTTATTAAAGATGTACTACAAATGATAGCTGTTAGCATATGTAACAATTTAATTGGGACTGCAATAACGTTTTGAAAGCAATCATTTCCTACTTTTGAATAAATTTGAATATTTTTGTATTTGCTTAAAGATTTTTTGAAATTTTTCAGTGACGATTGCTTTGATGCCAGATAAAACTGTTTGCTTATTTCAGCAATTGATACATAACCACAAAACATTCCACTTGCAGCTATTATACCTGTTAGTAAACATATTAATGTAAAACTCCAAACTTCATAAGCACCGAGTAACAATCGAGCCATTATGTATAAAAACATTTTGTCGTTGACTGTATGGAAAAGAAAATTAGCAATTGGATCAACATGAGTAAAGATAATCACCATTGCGTAAAACATGGCAAATGGTAGAGGAAGTATAGCCGAATTTACTAATATAAGTCGAATGTAAATTTTTGATGCTACAGACTTTAGAAGGAACACACTATTCACGAAATTTACAAATGTCCAACGTTTTTGAGCGCAAAACAAACTAACACAAACGCCAAAAATATTTAGAAATAACCAAAATAATATCTGGATAAAGTGAAATGGCAACGAATGTATATCTGACTCTAAATTATGTAAAATTAAGAAAGCTTTTATGGCATTTAACGTAACATGTACTAAAGCAATACATTTAAACATTTTTGCTTTATTTGCTTTCCTACTAGTTTCCAATATTCGTCCTTTGTTCTCACTCGAACGAATCGGCAGTTCATCGAAGAATACTATATTCAATACAGACAACTGAATAGCGAAGCAATCTTTTATGGAAATTTTGCCTAACTTTTTAACACCAATTTTTGCGATTAAGTTAATCAAATTTGAGATGGTAAGTAATGGTCTTACAGTTTTTAGATATTTCATTGAACGCAGATATATTCCGGAAGTCATTATTCTCACTTCGATTTTAACTTTCGTAAAAGTAAGTTACTGGAACTTGAAGTTCTAAAACTGAAATCAGGATAAGCAAGTGTAGTAAAATCAAACTTACCGTAATTAAACAAACATCTCGTCTGTTTAAAAAAGTATGCTTAAATTTGGTTTGGCCTTAGGTATTTTTGAAATTAAATTCAAAAAATTATTTTTTTTCGTAAAAAGAAAGTCCGTGCTGACGACGACGTGTGAATTTGCAAAACGTTTAAACTAAAACAAAAAATATATTTTGTATTACTCGCTCGCCTTTATAATATTCATAAATTTGTGGGCGTATAACTTATGAAAATGTTTTCGTAATATAAAATTAAAACTTGTTAACAAAACATTTGATAAATATCAGAATTTGGACTCTAATATTCTTTAGACATTCGAGAAGAAAGAAACATCAACTTCTTATGTAAAACAAAATATTTGATAATATAAGACATTACAGTTCGAAGCATTCCTCAACTCCGATAACATCAAACATGTTTTAATTATCGATATTCATCTACTGGATTAGTACATAAGGGAATCCAAAAGAAATGAGCCGACTAAAAGTTCGAATATCTCAACAGGATGTTGATGAATAAATCGGAGTTTGATATGCCTAGATAGTAAAGAGTCTAACTTAAAAATATGGTGAAGGATTTACTCCGGCTGCTGGAACGAAAAGGCGACGTGCTCAGAACCTAAAAATGATAGGTAAGCCTAATGAACCGAAAAGGCCATACATTATAGTACTAAAATTTGATTGCTTGTCTTACAGTTTGAACAATATCAATTCAAACATTTTTTATTTCCCAGTTTGGTGGCAAATAAAAATTGGTGTCAACAATTCCCTATCTTTTAAATTTGTGCATTACACAAGAAAAAAAACTATTGCTAGCTCGCTAAAATGACGTAAAAGTTGACAAATAAATAGGAATGCTAGAGAAATACAATCGGTGTACAAATTTCTAAACGGCAATTGGAATAGAGCAATTTATGTATTATGTTTGGAATACACTTGTTAAAGCTTTGACCGTTTCACAACGGTTTGCAGGCTAGTTTCTTGAAATATGGCTTCTCTGTAAAAACAAATGCTCAAAGTCAGATTTTGTTGAAATTCGAACACCTTGCTGTTTGGAGTTTAGCCGCTTTCCAGACCAAGGAGTGGTCAGGATTAAGACGCTCACTTATTACGACCAATTTAAAACCATGGCTATTACATTCTGATAATTATTGAAAAAGTCGTGTCAAGTTGAAATTTGTGACCGGGTTTTTTTTTCGCTGAAATGAATTTGACTAGGTTGCTTTCTTGTTCATGCAGCTGGAGAAAAACCCTTCAGCGTATTTTTAAGTTAGACTCTTTACTATGTAGGCATACCAAACTCCGATTTATTCACCAACATCCTGTTGAGATATTCGAACTTTTAGTCGGCTCATTTCTTTTGGATTCCCCTATGTATTTGCTACAAAGTTAAAATATCCAGTGGTTAAAATTTACGTCCGGATTTGTTAATGTTTTAATATGTTTAAGATTTTGAGAATAACATTGGACTTTATGTAAACTACGAGCTATCACTAAAGAACATAAGGATTTAATTTTAAAATATTGTAACTACTCTTAAAAAGCTACACGAATAAGTTGATTAAAAACATATTCCCTCGGGTATTCAAATCGAATAAACAATTTCTTGGTGTTTTAAGTCATTACGTGGATAAAGCATTCGTTCTATTTATGATATGTGTTATTTTTACCGAACTCTTGTTTTATTTAGATAAACAGCATGGGATAGCTTTACGAAAACTTGACTGTTGGCTATGTATATAGTTTTCATTGTGAAATGCTAAAGAGAACTTATTACGTCTGTAGTTTAAATTTTGATAAAACAGTTTTAAAACAAATTTGTTTTGCCATATTTTCAATTTTTGAATACGATCTTTCGAAACATTTTACTTCATCTACCAGTTTTCCACCGTCTCATTATATTGGATTATGTAAACTTATGTTTTTTTATTGAATATTTTACATTAACTTAATGAATAGAAAAAGCCTGATCACAAGTATTTCCTTTGCAATTGAAATTAGAACTATTTAAATTTTAAATTTTACTTTTCTAGTTCTACATAGTCTCAGTCAGTGTTGTTTTGTCTTTGAAAACGTTTCTGTAATTAAATACATTAATTTTCGTATTGCTCGAAGTCTATTACTATTACTGGGTATTAGTGGGTATGTGTTCAAAATAATTTGTAACTCCAAACAGTAGGATAAGTGAATTGGGGCAAACATTGTCAAAATGGTTTGGCGAAATTAAATCTGTCAGCACAAAACCCTGACGACTTACTAAGAGGAACTTATTACAATGAATTTCTTTACGCCGAAAATATTGAACAACATATAATATTTGGTTAATTAATTTTGTTTTTTAACCTGATTCTAATAGTACATAATTCGTTTTCAAAATTAAATATTTTTAATAAGGCCTGACAGATTTTAAAGTATAATTAAGATTCTATTCATTTTGATAATGAAAGTCTTTTGAACATTTGAAAGAAATTGGTTTTTTGGTGGACATTGATCAAACAGAACTCTTAAAAAATCCTTTGAAATTTTAGAATTTATCATTTTAGCTTAAGAGTTTTTTTAAAGAGAAAAGAAGCCAGACTGAAATAATTCAAATAAATCTGTCAAAACAAAGATAAAGTAAGCTTTAAATATTTGTTGAGGAAAAACTATCAACGAATGAAAGATTTGAACATGGTAAAATTTTTCAATGAAAAGAATAGTATTTTTATTTAAGTAAATTTTGCTTTTGTTTTAAATAAATTTTAAATTGTGGAAATTTAATGTAAGGTTTTACATCACGCTTTTAAACACATTCATTAAAGTTCCATTTGTTACGCACAAAATATCGTAACTGAACCTAACATTTACATATCAAACTGATTAAATCCTTAATTCAACGAGCTCTTGTTTTCCGAATACTATTTATTGATGAAATGTTAATCTCCCAATGTAACCCATTGAAAATCATTTCCATTTTCTAGGAAAATTTAAATTGTGGTTTGTTTAGGAATTTGTTCTTCCAAGTTAAATGGCATTATTTTTATGTAAACTAAAAGATTTGTTGGCTTTTAGTACTAAGTAGTACTCCAGTGTTTCATTCTACTTTTGTAATTTGTCAAAATAATTAATAACTAATTATAAACCACAACATATTACAAAGTACCAGCAAGATTATGTTATCGCATGAAAAACACTCTTGTCTGGATTATTTAGCTCCTAACTGTCTCTACAAAAGCACCTACCAAATTTGAGTTATTAAAACCAGAAAAAACACTGCAAACATGATAATAAAATATTTAATTGCATCGACAATCTTTGCTGCAGTACAAGGTAAAAGAATCTTTAAAGAATTTCAGTTATTACTTACAGGATACATATATCAATTATACATAGTTGAAAGTTAGAAAATACAGTCAACGTTTTTCTTATTTGCTTTAGCCGACTCGTATCAAAAATGCACCACATTTGACTGTAGAGGAAAGCAGGCTTGTGTAACCATTTATCAGCATCGAAATTGGGGTGGCTGGTACCAATGCATTCCCTTATATGCAAACGAATGCTCGAATCTCAACTCCTGGTGGGTGGATTCAGGCCCTCGAGTTTCGGAGGCAGATACTCATAATACCTGCGTCCGACTTTATGATCAACAAGGATGCGCTGGAAATTTTGTGGAAATCAAACCTGATGGCAGGAATCATGGTAATCTTAATTCAGTTGGGTTTGAAGATTTGACAAAATCAGTGAGCTCTTGCACCAGAGAATCAACCGCAACAAATCGTAATTTTAACATTTTAAGTTTATTTTTGAGCTAAGGTTTATTTTTGTACTTAAGTTTGCAATTAAATATAGTGGATCGCGAGATGTATAAAAAATGTAGCCGAAACGACTGCTCAGGTAAAGCTGCTTGTGTGACAGTATATCAACATCGGAATTTTGGTGGGTGGCATCAATGTCTAACATTTCGAAATATTGAATGTACTAACTTAAATCCTTGGTGGATTTCTTCTGGACCACGAGTTTCTGGTGCAGATAGTCAAGGTACATGTGTTCGTCTGTATGAAGGCTTAAATTGTGGAGGTAACGCTGTAGAAATTAAACCTGGTAGTAAGCATCATGGTAAACTTGTCAATTTAAACTTTGAGGATAAAACGAGATCAGTGAGTTCTTGTAGAAAACCTAAAACAAATGCTAATCAGCAGTGCTATGTCAAGAACGTATTTAGCAGAAATATTGACTCAGATCAAATTTTAATAGCTTCTAATAACATTCTTGGTAGGATTGATCAAGTAGCTAGCTTGGCTGTTAGCATAATCTCGTTAAAGGTACCTGGGTTATCGCAAATTTATCAGAGTATAAAGTTTATAGTAAGCTTGTTCGTATCTGAACAAGATATGGTTGCAGCATTAATTGATGCTAAGGTTGAGAAAGCTTTTGCTAGAAATACTGCAGGTCAAATGTCGGCAAAAATGAGGGCAATAGATAATCGGTTGAAAAATACTCTTGAAGAAGATACTCCGGAAGTTGATAAGCGAATTTCGTTAATTGTAGCAATGCATACTTGTGAAGAAGTAAAAGGTTTGTTTGCAGATTCGAGTTTTTCTTTTAGTAGGAATCAACTTGTGTCGAGTCCTTACCTTGTAGCATTTTCTGCGGTTTATTTATCTGTGGCTAAGTTAGCTCTTAAAATACGGCCAGAAACAAGAACGCGTTTAGTGACGGAAATGAGAAAGTTGGCTCAGTTGAATAAGGATTACATGTACGAGTCATTGAGGGAAAGGGGTGGAAGAATAACATGGGGTGTATTTAGAGGTGAAGGAGTAGTAGAGGATAAGCTTGTATGCAAACCAGGTAAAGTTGAAGGGGAAGTGAGTTCTAGAACTCAATGTTATGTTTATGAAAAATGTGGTCGTTCTAATGAATGCACAAGGTGCTTGGAAAGTGTGAAAACATCAGTTGAAAAGGAAATTAAACAATTCTTTCAGCCTACAATTAAAAAGTTAGAAAAGTTTCCTAATTGAGGAAACTGGTTATTTTGTGCTTGTTTTATCATTGGAAATGGTTTATTATGTTGAGAAGTTTTACTTGTATTATTTAACAAGCCTTATTCAATTTTTAAAATTGTTTGTTTATTTGCTTGCTTTTTCCAAGAAAATGTAATTTATACCTTAAGCTTTAAAATAAATTATTTGCGGTGTCTTTACTCATAAATGACAAATTTTGAGTAAACAGTGTTTTGACAATTATATACTTTTACAAATTCAATAGTAACTTACTATTAAACATTTATGTTTATACATTACAAACATTAATTTGATTGTATTTTATATAAAATTGATGAATATTTAAATCGAATAAATCATAAATTTTAACTTAGTCAGATAATGTTCAATTTATCAGAATCCAAAACGAATGTTAATTACCCCAATTAAATTTCTACATATAGCAATGGTAGTAAACAAAATTACGACCCTTCGCTTAGAAATTTCAAAGGACATTTGCAAAAAAAATCTATCTCATGTTGGTTTTCTATAAAAACCATAACTTTCCTGTGAAAATATTAAGAAACCCAACATACCGCATAATTTTTTTTACAATTAGTTGAAAATGGGAGTGGTTTTGCACACAAGTTACAAAAATGATTACACTTTAGTACGAGTAGCATTTATACTATATGTAGATGTCTCTAAAAGAAATTGTTTAGAAGAACCAAGCTCAAGAATAAGTTGAACAGTTCGCAAATAAGTAATTGGTACAAATTAATTGTTCACTGATTCAGTTTTAAATTTTTTATTTATTTTGCAAACAAATAAGAGTTCAATTTCCCATTATTATAGCAGACAACGTTTTGTTCAGATAAAACGTTGAAGACCAATCCATCATGAATTTTTTTCCATATTTTTTATCGCATTCGCACTTTCAACTGCAACGCCATTCCTTCAAGCCAACACTGCTGAAAGACATCAAAGAGCTACCCATGATGAATTACGTCTAGCAAATATTTACCGTTTATTCGCTGACAATCGGCCAGGTATATTGGTTCTTCGAATACCTCAGGGGCAGAAATATGTGTATAAAGTACAGTACACAATGCGCAATGGCGTTCGTCTTGTAAAAGCAATCCAAGCAGAAGTTCGTTTTCAACATTTGACACCAAATCGAAATAACTTCAATACGGGATGGGATGGTCGAATGATAGAGCAAAATGCTTTTCGGGAACGGTCTGGTAGAGGAGAATGTCAGCAAGATGAAAGGGGTCATCTTGTGGCTTCAGCTTTTTCGGGACCAATAATTTGGTAAATTTAATTACTCAGACACCAGCGGGATTTGCTGGTCAATGCTAACAGTGATTTACTAGGATGGCGACGTGCACAAACACAAGAATGGTATAATTTGGAGCTCGTTGCACGTAATCATCTTCAACAATTTAGAAATGATGATAGATATATGTAAGATGGAATGTTGCGATTAACTTTGATGATAATGGGGCAAATCATAACTGACCAATGGGATTTCGTGTTTATGTCACATTTCACAGATTAGGTGGAATGGGTAGAGCAATGACAGTTGGAACTTGGGACAAGTATTATGACAACGCAGCAAACATTTTTCCAAGAGTAAAATAAATTTTTTAGGACATGCTTTCATTTTTAATCATTTCTAAATTACAACCATTTATGCGCTAACAGTTTCTAATTATATATAAATAATATGATTACCACGAGTAAACTGTATTTAATTATTTGAAAATATAATTAGACTTAGTAACTCAGCATTTTTTTCATGTCCTAAGGTTAATTTATAAAAAGATTCTGCATTATTCTTACATACGGGTGTTACAATTATGCTTCAATTTATATTAGGGCTTTTGTATCATTACAGTTAGCTTAAGCATATCGTAGTTACTTTAATGAGAATGATAACGAATCGAAATACAAAATTACATAAATTGTTAATCAATTAAAAGATTCGCTTTATATTATAAACTTACGCACTTATGTTAGAGATTGTAAATAATCCACACTTGAAATGTAAATTTATGCATATTTTTTTTAAAGAACAAGTTATTGCAAGTTTTACTCTCCTAATATACATTTAGCTTATGGATGTATCAATAAAACAGCACTAGCAATATTATCACTTAACACCCTCATGTAATTACTTATTGCAGATTTGCTCATAGCAAACCGGCTTCCACAACTAATCCGAAATTCTGCTTGGGATCTCCACCAAGTAGTAAAATAATAGAATCCCTTACGTGTATTGAAAGTTTGAAATTGTCGTCGTTTTGATGATATTAATTCCGTACTGTATGTTCTGGCTTGTACTGTGATTTCCATTAAAGCAAACATCATTAGTAGGCCACCTATAAAACCGGCAATTGTGGCTATGTATGCAAATATTGGTAAAATCTTAGAGCAATTAATCGGCAACCAACCTAAAAATGCTATACAAATTTGACTAAAAAATACTAAATAGAACATCAACTCTGACAAAGGTTCATGTGCTGTTATAACAAATACTCTAACAATTAGAAAATATTTGGTAATAATTAGCTCCTTTAAGCTTCGTAACTTGTTTAGAGTAACAGCGTAGTTTGTAATTTGGGACATAGTTATAAGGGAAATGACGCATACAGCAAATAAATACTTAAAATATATAAAGAAGCATCCAGCACTAATTAATAATGAAAACATAAAGAGAGGCAAAATATGGTAAATCGTCCAATATATTGGTGACGGATATATTAATTCCCTTACTATAATATAGGCTGGATCGAGACCCATCAACACTATAATAAATGGAAGTGAAGGAACAAATATGAGCATTCCTCCAATGAGATAGCTCATAAGATAACCAACAATATCACGACGAAATCGAACAAATTTGATTTCTGTAGAAGAAAAAAAGTTAATATTCAGAAATTAGCTTTAAATTACTTTTTAAATAATAAATAAATTTTACTCACTTAAATGACATCCATTTTCAATGAAATCGTTTAACAGAGGTATCAAACTTCTGTACTTATGAATTAATATGACAAGAACAAACAGAAAGAGACCTGCTACTGTAAATCCAATAAATACTAATACCTCTAAAATATGCAGATGTGTAGTAGTTGGGTAGCAGATCTTTTTAATAACGACGGTAACCATTAAAGCAAAACCACTAAACCCTATAATTATAACTAGAAACGCCCAATAAAAGAAACAATGACTCGTAAGATTATCGTGCTTGTAGTAATACTTAATGGTAATGCTTTTTCGAGAATTAAGAATAATATCTGCAAACACTGGTGGGATCAAACCAAATGTTAGGGTGTAAAGTTGGACAGCTTTTAAAAGCAAAGGTGTGTTCGCAGTTTCGTGTTTCATTGTAGAAGTATTAAGTTTGTCAAAATTTTGATTAAATGTGAAACTATTTTAAACTTAGTTCACCACAAAGTTAGATCAATTATAAAACGTAATGCAACTGCTTAGAAAATTTAAGTGCAACACGTCTGAGTCCTTTAGTTTTACTGGAAATTTTTTGTTTTATCTTGTTTACTCATCAATTCCTTTTTGTTTAAATTATAGATGTGTTTTTAAACTTTGATTGTAAAAGCTGTTCGTAAAAAATGTATTGATTTTCTACCTTCAAACAAAGAGATATATACATTCAGCGTCCAATAATCCAGAAGGTTTCTTTAAATATTTAATTATTTTTGATGTACAAATACATTATGAGTCTTGAACAGAAAAACCATGCATTAAATACTTGAAATGAGCAAAGAAATGCCATAAGCTTTTATTGTTTGTCCCTTTTCCTAAAGTACAGAACGCATGATTATATCTTATATACCTAAACTTTTTGTGCCTTACTAATGTAAAACCGTATTAAAAAACTTAAACCACACAAAACTATATATTTTAGCTACAAATATTTATGACGTCGCTGAAAGCAATATATTGATTGCTTTATGTTTTTGCATCCATCTGTTGTTCAACAAAAATTTTATCGATATTAGTCTGTTATAAATCGAGAATTTGACTACAAATACAATATAAATACCCAATTTTATCAATTTTGGTAGTTTTTTTGCTTCTTTACTGCAGATCTTGCTTCCTTTTCTAGACTTTACCCTAATTATCCATTACGACAGGTTCCTAGGGATCGACTTACAGAGTATGGCAGATCCATATCACTAAACTTATACTTAATTATAGCCGAAGCCGCTACCTTTTGTGTCTACAAGTGAATTCGAATGTATCAAAAATTCATTTCGCAATTCATGGCTCCCCTTCCATTTCACGAGGTGAAAATTTTATTTAAAAAAAATCATACAGTTGTCTGAAATTGTTTCTCTACTTTGTCAGATTCCTACCTATCTTAATCGATATTCAGTTTTACTTAGTTTTGTCCAGAATATAAATTAACGTTTAAATTTTAATACGAAATTGTCAATAAATTTCATCCAAGGAATTTTAAAAATATAAGCATAACCTAACAATTTATTTCATTTCAAACTTTAATGCTAAATTCCTAAAAATAATAGTAATTATGTTATCACTAATAATGAGCCTTTAGTTACTTATGACATGCTTTTTCATTGCAAATTTGCCCACATTTAATTCAAACTGTTGCTTTACTTTCCACTATTTAGTAAAGTAGTAACATTTCCTGGTCCTATTGAAAGTTTGAAACTTTTACCTTTAAGATAACACCAAATTTGTAATTTATCCTCTAGTTTCACCCTTGATTGCCATAACAGCAACACAAATAGAAACTAAACTTGGCAAGCTTTTTAATGTTGATTTTTTCACATATGACTAATTAAATCTTCAGAAATGTTCACTCATCAACACACGCTGTATTGTTCAGCCTTTACTTTGAAGTCATTCTTATTACGGTATCTTGATTTAGAGTAGAATCCATCCCTAAATTGTTTATAACTAAACAGAATGTATTGTACTTTTAGCACACAAAATCGAAAAAGAGAAAAAAAGCAACTGAACAAAGTTTTCCACATCTCTAAAACGAAACAGGTCATTGCAAATGCAGTACCACCACACAGAAATACAAATATTACAAGTATGTTTCCCGACATGTTTGGTTTCTTGGGATAATTCACATTTTCCGTGATCAGTTCCGATCTATTCACGAATCTCGTCCACCACTCCAGCAAACCAGTGCTAGGAACCATTGAAATGCGCTGAAGTATTACTGATGGCACATACGACCGGTCAAATATCATATAAATTTCTGTTGACGTATAAGACGTAGTACCAACATCCGAATGTTTTTTGTCCTTAATAAGCAATCTACGTGAAATTTGAGCCAAATAGTTTGGTAGCATCCAAGCAGTTTTTTTACAATTATTTAAGTCACTTGAAATTATATTTTCTATTTTATTGACTAGTTGTTCCTTCCGAGCAACTTCACTTTTCAGCTTTTTTAAAGCGCTTTCATTAGCAAGATCGTCTTTAATCGAATTCCTTGTATTATGCAATTGTTTGTTAATTGCTTCCAGTTCCTTTACTGCATTCATCTCATTCTGGTGACTTTTAGTATACAAAATAGCTTTCATTTTTTCTTTTGATAAATACATCCTTCTACTTGAAAGAGAATACCAAGCTTCAGGCTCATAAACATCGGAATACCCCGTTAAGCCAAAGAAACTATATGGCTTGCGAATAGATTGTGTCCTACTGTACACAGTATAATTATCCTCAATAAGTTCGCTAAAATTTCTATAAGAAATCGGTTTCCTAGGTAACACAATGTTGTACACGTTTTCGCTTTTGAAGGCATTGCTAATAACCAATCCTGGTAAAAGTATTCCACCCATTAGTATTCTCATATGTCTATTTTTCTCAAACGTTGGTGGAAAAGGGTCTCCTTGCTCTAGCAGAACTTTGACTATGCGCAGCGGACCAGAAGGTGTTGATTTAGATCTGAAATTGGATTTGTACAGATTAACAATTGCAAAGGATAGCAAAGTAATTGATAAAAGTATGCAAATCCAAATACTCCACTCGAAAATTGACATAAATTGGAGTAATGACAAGGGTGCAATTCCACGTGACCCACAACTCACAAAGTGTAGATCTGCAAAAACGTTTTTAAGCGAAAACACACTACTAGTTTTTTGATATGGTAGGTCTCTTATAAAAGCCACTCTACTGAGAAATCCTGTTAAATGCCGGGAGTTCACGGTTTTAAAAATGGTTGGTTCGTTTGAGGTCACATTTCCCAGAAATAAGTTAAAAATGGAGGCATAGCCAAAAGCAAGCATTTTCAATTTCTCTGAAAATCTTAGTTTAAGTTTGTGCATATTTTTAAGTGGCATTTTTATCAGTTCAGGTTCTGTCTCGGCATAATTTGCGATATGTTTTGACAAGCTGTGGTGATTTTTATCTGATATTGGAAACTTTGCAGGGAAAGCTGTAAATTGTTGAGCTCGTTCCAAAATTGCAATTTGAGTGAACGACGGAGAGTCCATACTTAGTGGGTTCACACTTATTAACTTACTACATTCTGGACAAGGATAAATTATTCTCAATGATTTAATGTCACATTCTAAATAAAATTTCTGTAATTTATAATCGCAGTTCACATGTTCAATAACTTGTACGTGATTTAATACGAATTCCTGATTAGCCAAACCTGTGTTTCTTCTTATTGTCCAAGTTGCTAACGACAACCAGTCGAACTCATTTACATTCTCTTTTCTATGAATTAAAATGTGTATTGGTGGCCTCAGGCTTGGCACAGTTTTTAATTGTGAACTAGTAGGTTTCAAAAATATTTCAGTGTGTTTTCCGACTCGAAGCTGATTATCCATCATAAATAGATCCACTTGGACTTCACATTGCCATGGTCGTGATGACAATATAAAATTATATAAAACAATCACGTTGTAGCAGTAATAGCTTGCAATCCTTCCGTTCCAAAGTGAATAAACGTATTCAAATACGGAACACGCGTTTCCAAGGGAATCTGCTGTTAAATATTTTGAAAAGTTGCCGTTTAGCTTGGAAAGCATCGCTTTTGGGACCCATACAATACCCAATTCGGGATAATATCCCCGACCTCTTGAGTCTAAAATATATCGGAGTATGCCTAAGGCTATATCAAGTTTTCTGAGAATCACAGGAAAATCTATTGTTGGTTGTAGATCAGTTCCTTCAAAGTTGTTAATTACGATTAAGCAGTTATCGTGAATAAAGTGTTTGAGAGTTTGATACAAGTTGTTCACAACTTTTGGTTTTTTCGACAAGGTTGACGTCAAAATAAAACCTTTCATGTATTCGGCATGAGTTTGTCGTATGTCCTGCATCTTTCTATGAAATGGCCCATGTTTTACCCCATTCTCGTTTTCAAAAATGTTGAAAATAGGATCGGATACGGGTATGGAATGGAATAGTTTTGTAGTTAGACTATAGTTAAATTTTCGTTCAAAAGAAAAACACGGTTTTAGAAAAAATAAGGGGATATGGAGAACAAAATAAAAAATTAAAGTGTCGAATTTTTGAGCAAACAACTGCATTTCTGTTAGGAATTCGTAAATCTTGTAAGAAGATATCGTATATTTTATATTTCAATTTAGGGCCTGATGTATCTTGTTGCCAAAATGGTCAAACGCATTTTTCCAAATGCAATTTATTTGGTTAGTGTTTTGGTCAGCATTTTTGTATTAAAAAATATTATGCGGCACAAAACCCGATAGTTTTGTGTAGACTTTTCAATTCCGTTTTTGATGTTTCTTTTCTCCTTAAAAAACTTTGAGTTTAGTTTAATTTAATTAGTTTTAAAGCTTCGCGACAAAGATTTCGCGACAAGTTTTTTTAGCGTAAAACAATATAATAAAACACTAGCCTTCATTGTTCATTAATGCAATAAATTTATCTTAGTCTTAAAAGTTGTTGGTTTCTATTAGCAACTTTCTTAGAATTTTTATTAAGCTTAACTAAAAATGCCGAAAACGAGTAATAGTAATAGGTCTTTATTGTCAGAAATTGGTTCCCACAAATTGTGGCATATTACACCATAGACACCAATGTAGTTTATATATATTAAAGTAAAAATCGGAAATATTCGGAGTAATTGTACTTCTACGTTCAAGTTAGAGTAAAACTATTTGCATCGGCTTGTCCAAAGTCTACGTAGTAAGTTCAATAATATGCCATTTGTCTTAAAACATAAAATATTCTTTTTTTGTAATATAACCCTGATGAACAGAACAGTAGTTCCCGAAAGCTTGGTTTGTTAAAATAAATCGTTTTCCACTAAATAATCCCGTGTAAACTTATCACAATAATTGTTTTTGTTTTTGAAGTTTTGTTCTACAGGAAGCTATTTAATTACAAACTCGAAAGCCACAAAACCCATTAATTCTATGTAAAAATAAATAAATTACCACGCGTTTACTTGGATATTTTTTAATCATTTTACTAATAACAATACACTTTTTTTTAAACTTACTTTTAAAAACAAAAATATTTTTCTGAAATTTTAGGTCATGTAAACAATAATGTTGTTTAACAAAAAATGAAACTATTTTGTTGTCATTGAATTTGTAATTGAGTTATTGTTCAAATTTCTACAGTTAAATTTTAAAAATGTCTCAAACAATTCTGTAAATTTTAACATAACATTGTTTAAAATATATCATGTGGAGCCGAACTTACTTAGAGATAACTTTTCGACTAAGGTACACAATATACACCCGTTAGTCAATCTGTGGGCAAGGTTTACATAAAATAATTGTTGTGATAGTGCAAATATATATTGGTTTAAGTTGTTCGTGTTAACTGACAATGACATTGTTGTATTGGTTGCTGTATTTTAAACATAACAAGCCTAATGCTAAGAATATAAATCAGCAAGTAGCAAACTGATAGTTTGCTCAACATAAAATTGTTCCACGTTTAAGGATGTTGATGACTTGAAAAAATTCCCAGTTCCACCAAACTTGACTTTCAAAATCGGACACGACCAACGAAATATTTTTAAAGCTTTACTTGATAAACATCTGCCCAACTCCTTTTGCAAATTTTCTGATTCACGGTGAACCATTGAAGGAAATCCTACTGCTAGATATAGCGAACAAAATGTCACAAAAACGATACCAACAATAACTGCCAACATTTGTAAAGGAACGTCAAATTTACCACGTAGATATTGTATGGTTACATAGTTTACCGTATTTTGAACACATGGCCCAAGTGATACAAGAGCAGCGAATATGGAATTGGAGTTAAGTTGGCGATGTTGCACGGTAACCATTATCTGAATTTCTCGAAATTTCTGAACCAACCAGGAATATTGAAGTTTGCTATTCGTTTGAAAGTTATGTTGTACAATCTGAATGTAACCTTTATTGTATCTGGCAAAGCAATATCCTTGAACTTAAATCAAGCAAACTTGAAAGATTGCATTACTTACAATTATACTACACCCGGAAAAATAAAATAATGAGAGTGAAAATTTAAAAACTATTTTGAGAAGATAGCTTATAGATGAGTGTAAAGGATTTTTTACTGGATTTAGTCCGCATTCTGGCAGAATCCAGAATCCACCATAGCATGATACTCATGAATTTTCAAAAATACCTAATGCATACGGCACGGTAATTAAGGTTCCTAAACTAAGTGCGCAAATTAATTGTCCCACAACATGGTCCGAGTTCTCATTTCTAAATTTGGCTCGGTTTTCAAATGATAGCATGTTATTAAGTAAACTACATAAAAGATCTGGCCATTTTAAGCCACTGTAAGCACAATTTAAACCACAGAGGCTACCAAGCACAATAATGAGGCTAAATAATATGGCAACCTTATCACTCGATTTTAAGAACATGGCGATTTGTACAAGAATAATTATATTGTGACATACTCCTGAAATGAAAAGGAGTTTCTTGAGTTTCAGCAGGTTTCGAGATTTTACACGAAATTTACCAGATTCGGTATTCCAGTACACTGGAATGTTGCCAAATATGTCACAAAACCTAAGAGCGAAGAGAAAGTACTTTAACAAATTTCCTTGACTAAGGGTCATTTTGAAAGCTTTATATTTATTTTGTTTGCTTGCTTGTGCTTAGTTTTTTTTCGCCAATTAGCCTTTATCTGACGCCAAGCTAAAGAGATATGATTGCTTCTTAGGTAATTGTAAATTCAAAACTGACAATAAGAAAGAAAGATTGTAAGGAAGTTATTAAATGATATAATAATAATTTAAATACTTGTAGAAGTAAAAACGAGTACTAGGGTTCTACATGTATGGTTGTTGACATACTGTGTAGGACTACAGAAAAACAGGTTGTGTCATGTGGCATCAAAAACCTAATCATCAATGGTTTGGTATTTATTCTCAGAAAGTTTTAATCATACCGATTTTTTTTACTGGTAATAATCTGTGATTACTTGAGAGCAGGGGGATCGTAAAACTTAAATTTTTATAATAATATGAAAAACTAAGCTATTCCAAAAACACTCAAACAAGCTTTGGAATTTTTAATTACATCTTACGTAAACTAAAAGAAAGTTTAACGAGCTAGTAACTTAGATTTTACTGATTCCTTGGATACTTTGACTGTAAGGTAAAAAAACGAAATGGGCTAGGCTAGATGTTTTGAGCAGAAAAGGAATTTGTGGAGGGTTGATAATATCTAGCAAATGGGAGAAATGAAAACGTTTTTGAATAACCGAACTGATACAAAAAAGTGTTTAAATGAATTCCGTTCTGGCATACCTAGACTAAGGAATCCAAGTCATTTCATTTAGCCGAATAAGGTCCCTAGAGTTATTTTTACATATAGTTATGCCAATGGCCCACTTTTAATAACTTGATAAGCTATTTGTGAACAGTGCTATGAACAGTTGTCTCATGGAGATGTGGTTGTGGAATATAGACCCATTTCCCTTTTTGGCTACCAGTTCACCCAATTAATCCTTTCGAAAATAAAATTAGTACATTGACGTGCTAACCTACAATTTTCCAATATACTTCGAATCTACTATTCGCCATGGTTTCAACTTGTAATATACATTGCAAAGCTTTTGCACAGATATAAATCTTAGCATAAGAGGATATCTACAATCCACATTACGGTGTCATGCAAGTTTGCCTGATCAATAAAAATTGTCTGAATTATTTAGCACTTCTTGCTCAATCGATAAATTAAAAAAACCTTTCTTTAATTGTAATTCGAGTAAGCAATACCCCAGGTGTAGAATATGACAAGCGATTGTTTAACCATGATTTGTACCATGTTTTAGCATAAATTAAAATAAACTTGAAAATATTCAGTTAGAACCAATTTCGTCGGGACCTTTACGTAACCTACAGTTTCTTGAGTTTTAAAATTTAAATTTTTTTAAGACTAAACGACGAAATTCTTTTTAGAAATGAAAACTCCAAAAGTGTCGGTTACAATCTACGTTTTCGTAACATACTTTACGAAACTGAACTTGTCAGAAAATCTTTGGAGTCAACATTGAAAATCATAGTGTGCGAGCATCCACATACGAATATTTTTTGTGTAGCATTGTTAAGATAAGATAAGTGTACCAACGAAGTTAGGAAAAATTAAATGAACCCGAACAGTTAGTTTGATAAGGTTGTTTGGGTGATGGATACCTATGCTCTAGTGGACGGATTTAAATGTTCGTTTTGGTATATTTTGAATGTACCATCCTGACTTGAATATATTTTGTTAATGATTTTCCCTGAAAATTTTGCGTATTCAGTTAAGTATGATTTACACTGATCTGTGGCCTGAAACATTGTCTTAGTCTATGTGCAAATTATTTGTTTTAGATGCTCCAACAATGTCTATTCCCTCCGGTATTTAGTGAACTATGTTGCTTCAGTCTACAAGCCAAATTAATTAAAAATAAAAAGGTTAGTAAGTGACGAGATTATAAATGTGTCTTGCGTATGAAAAAACTTATTTGCATGTTTCTGTAAAATGTGATTGAATTACTTTAGGTAGGAACTAAAATAAAGCATTGTCAAAAAGAGTTAAACACATAAATCTTATGAAAAGTTAAATATAATTTTGGTTTGGATTTTTTTGATATTCCAAAAAGGCCTTTTATTAATATTTTCATAGTATTATTCTATTCTAAATACATACACACATGGCGGGCGAGCTCTGCTCTCTAAAACCGTCTAATAAAATCCCCACTGGGGGAACTAACTAACTAAAAAAATGCATACACACTAATTAATTAAGAGCAGCATATATTAAACGGTAAACTGGTAAATTCAGTTAAATTTGAAAAATTATACTAATTTCGAATTTTATTTTAATTAAAAGCCATTATACTAAATTTATATTTATATTTATTCATGCTTGTAACAATATCTGATTTGTTATCTCCATGGGCTGTAGCCCGAAGAGATGTAAATA
>JAQIWN010001001.1:0-24153 GCA_034699025.1 Entomobrya cf. arborea Gr-Col-00668
TTCCTTTTCGTACAGTATACGAAAGTCCATTTATTGAGGAATGCTGGTGAAGCGAATTGTTATTGTCTCTCGTATAATAATGGGGATTGTGTACGTATTTTTAGAATGCTATGTACATCGCTCTAATGCTCTTAGTTATTTTGGACGAAAGAATGTACAGCATTTTATTTGTTGCTAGCTATCAACACATTTTGTTTAAAAATTTTGCATATGAACGAAACTAGTGTATTGACTACATCCTAAAAATAAGCATTCCATTAAAAAACACTATACAATGCGTGTTCATTAATTGATGAAAGCTTTAATGAAAAAATACTTTGTCGCGAGAAAATTTAACCAAATATTCTCCCAAGCAAAAACCGAGTATGGTTCAACAATTTTTCTGACTTTTCAAAGCTCATTTTCTTTAGAGAAAATTGTAACGAAGAAAATGACAATGATGTGAAAAAAGAAAAAAAATCGAATTTCTCTCATCCTTGCACACAAAGTAAACTATTTCAGTGGTATCGTTTCACTTTTTTCATGAGAAGGAAAAGACTCCTTTCTTGTAGTGTAGTCAATGGTTTGCTGTGTTTGTAGACAACAGAAGGAAAGTTTTGGTCAAGTCAAGTGTAACAACAAAAAAAACTTTAATTCTCCTTTTTCCTTCTTCTTCCATCATCTTGTAGACAGGCGGGCATACAAGAACAGAATATAAGAGCATTTTGAAAAATCAGAAGGGCTCCTCTTACATATGCTCTTTGTTGTTGAATTACAACCACTCTCTTTCTACTTGAGAATTCATAGAACTCCCCTTCAGCAGGCATGTATATTTAATAAAACAGGATATCATACGCATCTGTTTATTCTTACAATGTTACTTTATGCTTTCGTACTATTTCGTCTTATAATACTGAAAAAAGCTAGAATCTTATTTGGAGCATACCTAATGTACATATTTTTTTTACTGCCGCAACATTTTTTCTTGCTTTTCTTATTTTGGTTAGGAAGATTGAATGGAGAAAGATAGAACGAAGAAAGCATCAACGAAACAGAGGTCAAACAACCCATCATACACACATTCTATAAATCTAAAAGCATATTCCGTTAGAATGTTTGTTGCAATGAAGTAAGTTACATGATACGATACGTTAGTATAGACGTTTTAGATTGTAAGTGTAAGTAATCACCACTTTTCATATTGAAATTCTGTAGTAGTACAGATAGTGAAAGAGAAAATTCCCGTGCAAACAGACATGTACACATGAATATACGTGTCACGTCAAGTTCTATGTACAGCACAGTTAGGTAGCTTAATAACTAGTCTTTGAGAAGTCATACGAGGAAAATTGTCAGCAGATAACGTGGCCATTCAAGCCAGATTGTATTTTGATAACTAGCTCTAAAAAGCGGACAGTTGCACATTTCGCTACATTTAAAAAAACCTGATAGTACAGCTACGTAGTATAATCATGGTTGCGGTTGATCCCTAATAATTTATAAGAAAGTTGTCCGTTGGCCATTTATTCGCAAAACTGCAGTGCGAAGTGAGCAGATCCATCATGATCTATAACCGAATATGACCACATGTAATTATGTACTGGAAAGGAGATATTATTAACGAAATATGTCCCCAAGGTAATTTTAGGACTTTTTACACCCATAATTTTGGGGTCAAAGGTCAGAAATTTCGAAAAATAGAAAGTCAAGACTGGAACAAATGAAGTATGTACATGGGGGTTTTCGATGGTCAGGATTTCAGCAAAAATATTATTTTGACCTTTTGATCTTATTTGACCCCAAAGGACCGACAAAATTTCTACATTGAGAGTAATATTGCATGAGATAGTAAGTCCTAAAATTACCTTGGGGACATATTTCGTTAATAATATCTCCTTTCCAGTACATAATTACATGTGGTCATATTCGGTTATGGATCATGATGGATCTGCTTACTTCGCACTGCAGTTTTGCGAATAAATGACCAACGGACAACTTTCTTATAAATTATTAGGGATCAACCGCAACCATGAGTATAATTCGCATTTTTGGACTTGTTTGTAAATTCCGTTATGTGTACATACATATGTATGTTTCATTAATGATTACAGACGGATTATTTGCTTTAAAAGTCTTTCTAATAGCCTACTTTAGACTACGTCAGGGGATACTTTTTAACTCTCCACTTTTTCTTTACGCGTTTTATTTCAACAAACTGACTTTCTCTGAGAGAAAACTTGAGCTGAGCATTCTGACAATTTTTTTGCTCCCCCTCCTCTTCAGTGAAGCAGAAAGATATTCATTCACAGTAGCAAAAGTAATAAATACTATAGTAGTTCCACTGAAGAAAAATGTACCAAGTACATTTTCACTACTGGACAATCTAAATTGTTCAAATAAGCATTTCATTTCTCTCTAGGTCCCTGCGTTTCCTTTTGGTGCTATAGGTTTTCATATTGCAATAATACGACTTTTGAAAACAAGAATAACGCAAAAAAAGAAAAGAAAGGCAAGTGGTCCGTTAGAAGCTTGTGTGGCATCCAGTAATAGTGGTGGTACAAGTACCATCAACCGGCCAAAAGATATCTTTTCAAGCTGTTTCCAAGCACTATTGCTGGCTCGTAAAAGGCTCATTCACTTGTGAAATCTCTGCAATAGTTTGTCTGAGGCCAAGAAGAAGATTGTTCAAGTGGCCAAAACGTGTGTATATGCAATATGTATACCCGATATATTTTATAGGAATGTATAAGATGACTACTTTTATAAATGCAAGCACATCGACCGACATCACACACATTTTCTCCATCTTCTCAACTGCACTTTGTGTGGATAAATTTTATTCGCTTTATACAGGCCGTAGATTTTAACCCAGCGTTCTTGTGCAAATGTGTGTAGTGTTTTCGCAAAAACAGTTATTATGGGAATTTGTTCCTGATGCCAAATTACTTTGCGACAACTAAAATATTGTACATTTTGGACTTCATTATGTCAAATGTGTTGATTCTGATGTTGACTTTATGTTTAAATTATTTTATTGCTCTGATTAGGAATTGAATATGTATGACTATGATATGACGAGAGATAGAGTAGAGAGGAGAACGTTTTTATTGCGAAAAGTGTTAAGTACTGCGAGGAAACTGAGTGAATATTATATGTTATGTGTTCTGTGTCTGTGTTTGTGAAAAACTTAATGTGTTGTGTGTTTGTTCTCTTTGAAATTTTAATATAACTTTTAGGCGTGTTTTTCAATACAGAAACTCCATTATGGCTCTTACTACACATCGCGCCGATCAAAAACGAGCGCGATGTGGTCGTGCTCTTCCTTCTTACCTTTCGCGACATTACTGCCCTCAAGCAACCCATCGAGGCGGAGGACTCGAAGGGGACGAGTACGCTTTACAGTAAGTCGATTTAGGCCTGTCGACTTAATTACACTGGTTGTCTACACTGAGATTAAAATCAGCGAAATTTTAATTAATTCTATGAATTCATTCCATAGGTCTCAGCAAATTCGCAAAACTCGCTCGTTCCGTTACCCGCAGTCGTTCAGTCCTTGCCTCACAATTTTCGTCGCATATCCCTGTAGTAAAGGAGACTTCCAAACAGTCCAATCTTGCTCATGTATGTTTACAATAACCATATATATATGTATTGTATGAGGCTTTTACATAAATTAAAATAATATAACTAACCATTTTTGTTTTGCAAAGTAAACCAAATCATCAAAATTGTAATCACTTACAAATGTATTTTTTTCTGTTCCTAATTGTTTCTCTCTGTTTCATGACTGGGGGAAAATGACAGCAGATGATGAGCCTGAATGCCGATGTCTTGCCGCAGTATCGTCAAGAAGCACCAAAGACGCCTCCACATATACTTCTCCATTATTGTGCCTTCAAGGCGATATGGGATTGGGTAATTCTCTGCCTGACTTTCTATACAGCTATAATGGTGCCCTACAACGTTGCCTTTAAGAACAAGACATCAGAGGATGTGAGTCTCCTCGTCGTTGACTCCATTGTGGATGTCATCTTTTTCATTGATATAGTTCTCAATTTTCATACTACTTTTGTGGGACCTGGTGGTGAGGTTGTTTCCGAACCCAAAGTTATCCGCATGAATTATTTTAAGTCTTGGTTCCTCATTGATCTCCTCTCTTGCCTTCCTTACGACGTGTTCAACGCATTCGACCATGATGAAGACGTGAGTTCTTTTTTTACTTTCATTTTACATAAGAACGCTTTTTGCCTTGTTCTTTGCCGGCAAGGCACTGCGATGCTCTCTCGCTTTTAGGTACTTTGCCATGCTTGTCTTCTTTATATCTGTGCATATTATAATATCTTGTGCTTTGGTTTCTTTTCCCATGCTTCTTTCATCTGACAGCGTTTTTCTCTACTTCTTTTGTGCGTACAATATATTCTTTGTGACATGCTTCGTAACCAAGCATGAGTCGTTGCCTGTCCTAATTATTCATGGCGTGTTTGACACGTCTGCACCTTCATTTACTGCCATATAACATATTTACTTCATCATCAAAACTTTCTCGTCCTTGCCTTTTCTGTCCGGTAAAAGGATCAAAATTTGCACTTTACATTGTGCATTAAGACGCGTATGCAAATCTGTTTCATAATTTATCCTCGTACACAAGCTAATGACTTAAGTATACACACAAACAATAACAATTTACGATTTTATGTCAGCGCACGAACTCTGTCTTAGGCTTAGCACCCTAAATGCTCTAAATATATAATTGCCTTTCAATTATTTTCTTTATTTGTCGCAGTTTCCTTCCCTTTTGCGCATAATGATAAGTTTGAATTAGAATCTTGTTTTCTTATTTGCTGGTTACTTTAAATTTTTCAAAACAAGTTTATGTAATAATTCGGACCTCTAAAAATGGGTTCAAATTGTACATAATACATGTTAATTATAAGATGGAGGCCATAAAATATGTATATCAAATCATTGCTAAATCTGGAAACAATGAGTACTACCATACATGTGTGTACTGCTGACTTAATATGCACTTTAAATTCATTATCGATCCTGGTCCGATTTGTTTATATTCGTCTCCTCGTTCTCACTTTGAGTCCGTTGTATATTACGCTATTGTTGGTTGATCATGAAGAAATGCATGCCAGCCAACATCAACAACAAAAAGTCAAACTTTCTCCAAACTTTTAAAAGATTCCAAAAAAATCCAATTGGCCTTATTCTTTCCTTTGGTCTCTCATTTGACAACGTCATCGTCTTCCGTTTCCGTTCTATAAAAATACATTCCACAAAAGTAGCAGTAAAGTATACTTATATGTCATTTAGTAGCTCATTCATTTGAACTCTTTTGCACACTTCTTGTCACTTCCTCCAACACTACCACAGCAAAAAATAATTCTCCCTCCCTCTTCTTTTTCTCGCTAGCTGCCCCGAGAGTCTTCTTTCCATTAACCTAACTTAACACATTAAGGCATTGAAAGAACGAAATTGGGTGAAAGGCAAGTATGTAGCTTGGCTAACAAGAGCTTGTAAGTTATTAAGACTCCATCCGGACCCTCTGTTTTTCTTCTTCTTCTTCTCTTGCTCGTACAACAAGTATGTGCTTCTAAATTTAGAGACACATATATTCACTTTACTTTTACAAAAGTTTATAGACTGCTAGTAGTTTGACTTGAAGCTCTCAGTTTCTACTCCTGTTTGTGCAGAGAAGCCATTTTATACGAATTAAAGGAAATTTTATAAAGCAACCGGGGCATGTGGAGGGGGCCATCTTAATGCCTTTACTGTACTACTTCAACATTATAAAAGTCTAGTGGAGTAGTACCAGCAGCAGTTGAAGAACTAAAACTAGCTGAAATCACTCAGTTTTTTATGACTGGAGACTCTTTTGAGAAATTCTATACATAAGTAAGCTGGAATGAAAAGTTGTGTTTGGAGGAGAAGATAAAAATACCATCTTTTTCTTCTTCTTCTTTATTCTCCTTCTTCTCCTCTTCCTTCTTTTCTCTTTTCTTTTCTTTTGCTAAAGGACTTTCTCCTCTCTTGGATAAATTGGAGTTTACGACCTATTCTTTTCCCTTCTCTTTTACACTCAACTTAATAGCAGCCATGTGTATTTGTATATCAATATAGGTATACTATGTAATGTGAATTAGGTTTATACATACAATTGGTCCATATATTTTACTTCTTTTCTTGTTTATTGCCATTCTATACTTTCTCACACTTTCCTTGTTTCTCATCCTCCTTGGCGGTTTTCCCTTTTGTGTACGTAATATTGTTTTTAATCTTCTATGTGTATGTCTCGCGTTTCTTTGCTGTACACTATTGTAAAAGGAAAACACACGCTAAGATATGGTATCAAGAAAGCTGTATGAGTCATCGTCCTGATCAGTTGAGAATGATCAGTGCCATTAATTTCCTTCGTAAAAGGACATTATAGTTTTCCATTTCCAGTATAAATCTTTCTATTTTTATACATGCTTCAAAAGTTCATTCAAGTAGAAGTAAGAAGGAACTTCAACAAAAAAGCTAGTCGGTTGATTGAGAAGCTACGACATTTCATTTCATTATATAATACACCAGAACCAGTAGAATGAACTATTGCATTGTTCATATTGATACTTTTCTTATCCTCAAAGTTGTAATGGTTCTTACAACTTACAAAGAAGTAGCGAGGTAAAATTACAATCGAGAATTTAACCCTCATTGGTCGAGGTAACCCAATATTTCCTTTTGTTCCAGGCATAAGAATAGAATCTTTTGTTGCATTGTGTAGAAAGAATAATAATGTCACCGCAGGATGCTACTATATTTTGCATCACTGTTAGTCTTCAAATGGACACCGGCATAAATATATAAAGAAAATGTTTAGATTTGTAGGATTTCCAAAGCCTAGCCAAACGGAATGGTAAGGGATCATATTAATGCCATCATTTTATTTCAAAAATTCGAAATGAAAGCATACAACGCGTTCCATAACACGTTATATACGAAAAAGGGAAAGCACGTAATTCTACAGAATGCATCCAAAAAAAATCAATTCTTCTCTTGTAAAATAATACCGAGTATAGTTCCTCTCGCATTCCATGCACACATACGTCACATTCGTCAGACACATAACACGTACATAAAATACGCACATTGTACATTAAAGGATGCCTATTATGTGAATTTTTGCAGACATTGTCATCATTAGTCATTACACTTGATATTACACTTAGCCTTACATACATACAATACAGACAGTCTTCTTTCAAAGGAACAAGTCATCATTTTTACCATGAACGAAAATAACACTTTGAGCGCCAGTAAGTTTGATCTTTGTTCCAACCAAGCGTTTTCCTATCCTATCTTCATTTCATCCCTATTTCTAGACATTACTGATATAACGACAAGTTTTTTTCTTCAAGATATACACTTTCGACTTTCTTGACTGTACTCATTCTATCCCATAATCATGTATATGGTTGGCTGGTTGGTTTGGTTGTTTCCTTCCTTCATATGGTTGGTTTCCATTTTCCATCGTCATGATTTTTATGTTTGATGATGGAACAGCAGACAGAGAGGAAAAAGATAGAATCTAATGCAATAACAGGAAAAGTAAGTACCATCCGTATTATTACTTTCACTCACATCGACAGTGATATGTGTATTTATTACTTCTTCTATCGCATAAACATACTCCCAAGAGAGCTCTCCCAATGGGCCCATTTCCTATGAATGGGCAAAACAATATGCTTGTGTACCCACGAAGAAGAGTTTTATACACCTAAAATATTCAGGAGATACATTCATACATTTCTATACACTCTACATATTTTGTAGTTATTGTTCCAGCTTTTACTACCTAGTCCACCAAGCTTTAGCGGATAAAATCCTTATCACTCATAAAGAAAAATATTGCACATTCCTATAAGCCATTCATTTCATGAATATTCTTCCACATGCAAGGCTGCTATTGACAAGTGTATTATATTTGGATCTTTCAATCCATCCATCTCTCCTTATTCTTTTTTATTCCAACTATTTCGCTTCGAAAGTATTTACGTTACTTCCCTTTTTTATCTACCATTATATCAGTCAATGACATCGTAAAACCCCTGTTGTGCATTTCACTCTTGTACATTTCCTCTGAGGTATGAACCTTAACCACCTTGTGACGTATACCAATTTTTCTGCTTCGCCTGTTGACACACAAAAATGACGTTCAGGTAGAGAGCATCATTATTTATATTTTTTGTATACTGCCTTAAAAAATGTGTACACAAGAGTGAACAGAAACAAGAAGATTTCACCATAAAGCTTTTGATGAATACAAAAAAGGCAAAATAAATGAAGGATACGACTACGACGACATCGCAATATGAAATGATACCACTCAACCAACCACTTCGAGTTGAGTAATAATACCAATATATCGCTGAGTTGTCGTTACGATGTCGAATGTGGTTTGGTATTCACTGTTACATTTCCTTGTCTTGTAGCATTCCATTGCTAAAAATAGAGACTGAATTGAAAGGAAGGAAAGGAGTGTGGTATGTAATGCTTAAAAAGATGTCAAATAGGAAAAAAAGGACAAAGGGTTCATTTTTCATGGAAGGAGAAAGTCAGTGAGGCGATGGAAAAGTCCTCTTAATAGAACACACAGCCGTAATGATGATGAAGACAAGGAGAAGAAGAGTAACATGAATCCTTAGAAGGAATGGTACTTTAGCCTAATATTTTGCTGTTTGCCATGGTCTATGTTGGTGATGTGATGATATCAAATTATAAAGAAAATCATCATTGAAATAAGAAGAGCAGTGAACAGAAAAAATGAGATTATTGTCGTTGCCAATGATCGTAGTGGAGTTTGTGGTTGGTTCAAAGTGAGAAGAACAGGATCCATATTATACGGATATCATTACGGAAGGATGTGAAAGTAGACAGTGAACTAAAGCATATAGTAAAGCCGTTGATGTATAAAAAAAGGGGAAAAATAGAGGATGATGATATGATGTAGATGTGAAGATTCACAAGTAGGTACACATTCTACTACTCCTTCCCAAGCTTTTCTGACTCTTCTTCGTCCAACACACTACTGACACAAAAAAGCGTCATTGAAGCCAAAATGTTGTTCCTTCTTCTTCTTCCTTTTTTTTGGTGTAGAAAGGGAAAATATTATGTGTAGATACATTTATCCAAGTATATATGAATTTTGGTATCAGTACTCAGAGCACGACACTTTAGAAGGACTAGTAACTCAACTCAAGTTGCTTGTACTTTCTTTCTGACTGTTTCCTTTTCGTTCTACAATGTACATTCCACACACATATTATATTATTTGTACTTTGCACTGTTTTTTCAACATATTCACCAGAGAGAAATGGTTTTTTACTGGAAGAATGAAAGTGTGTGGTATGGTATGGTACAGTGCAATATTTTATTCTCTTTTTTTGCTTATTTCGATTGAAAAGTGGGATGTTGTTGCCAGATGCTTACCCATGCTCCCTTTTCCTTGTCTAGTTATGCATGTATGAAAGCTTGTTTTTTATATTCTTATAATATGCTCCATTGTTGTAACTTTTGTTACTTTCTTCCTTTGTTCGTATACCAATGCAATGTGTATATTGTGCATGTAATATAAAATGCTTTTTGCTGTTTTTTTTTTTCCAGAAAAAAAAAATATACAAGTGTGCTCGCTCAAGATAGCTATTTTTGAACACAGAGGTTGCGGTTAGAACACAGAGTTGTACCAAGCTTACAAAAAGACAAGAGGTTATTTCTGTTAACATAACAAACTGAAGCAAACAGCTCACAGTTTTACAGTGCAAGATTATTTTTAAGATAGTCATTGAGAAAAAAAGATGCAGCTGCTTTTATCTCGCTAAAGCAAAAAAAAAACATTTAAAAAGGGAAAAAAATAGAGAATATGTGATATGTAGCAAATGTGCCAACTGAGAGAGGTAGGGAACAAGACAACATTACATGTATGGCACATGTTTCGTATAAAATGTTGGTGAAACAGCCAGCCGGAACAAGTTGCATGTGGACCAATTCTATGATAATAATATTTAGTTTAACAGAGACAAAAAGTTTCTTTTATACATAGCATGTTTATTTGTTACAACTTTACAACGAGACCTAACCATACACCATACGCGACAAGTATAATATGATACTTATAATAGTGAAAAGGATGATGAGGACTATTACTAAATGGAGAAAATGGATGTTGTGTAGATCCTTACATCGCATCACTTTCACAGTTTGTGTGGTATGGAATGGATTGAAGGTTGACCAAAACAAATCGACTTTGTCCGTGATCGCAATTTGTCTGTTTCACTTCACCCGGTTGGTCAGAGTCAGATTGTTTGGAAGGATAATAGCTTACTTTCTATTCTCTTCTCTTTCACTCGTACATTTCGGGCCTAATGGCTCCATTTGTCGCATTATATAATTTCTGTTTTCCATTTATTCTTATTCTACTAAAACACAAGTCATATATCAGTATAATATACAGATGTGCAAGCTTTGTTCTCTCCACTTTGCTTGAATAGAGAAATAATAGAAAAAAGATGATACCCATACATATATATAAACTATTTAAATACCACATCACATCACAGAGATTCGCTTTCTCTTTCAGCTTCTCTGCCATTTCAGCACATGACACAAGCAAAGCCAAAGCACATAGGAAAAATGTGGCCAAGCTGTTCCTCTTCCTGTTATACATTTTGATTCATTGTTTTTCATGCTAGCTAAAGTAAAAGTAAATTGTGAATTTAATGTAGATATTAAATTGTGGGATTAAAACACAATAAAAGCAGCGCTGATTTGCTAATGCTTCACTGCTTTGAATTGCTAGTTAAAAGCTAAATGCAATTATGGGGGAAAATAATACAATTAAATGGTAACGATGCTCTTGTGTTTCTTTCTTTGAACAGGGGATCGGAAGCCTTTTTAGTGCATTGAAAGTGGTCCGGTTACTTCGTCTAGGAAGAGTGGTGCGAAAGTTGGATAGATACTTGGAGTATGGTGCAGCTATGTTGATATTATTGTTGTGCTTTTATATGTTAGTTGCCCATTGGCTCGCGTGTATATGGTACTCAATCGGAAGATCGGACACAGACAACGGAATGCAGTATAGTTGGTTGTGGAAGTTAGCTAATGTGACTCAAAGTCCTTATATTGTGTTAAATTCTCCTGAAGGGGGTCCCACGGAACTTACTATGGGACCCTCGAAAAAGACTATGTATGTGACTGCGCTTTATTTTACTATGACGTGTATGACATCAGTTGGTTTTGGCAACGTCGCCGCTGAAACTGACAACGAGAAAATTTTTACTATCTGTATGATGATCATTGCAGGTAAGTTTTTGCCCTTTACTTTTTTATCCAGTTAAATACAGATTGATCGATAAATAAAAAAGAGTCGATGGCTGAACTAAAAAGCAGGACTGCGACCTGAGTAAATAAAACAAAATGATGTTTCCAAAAAACTGAGCACTAGCCTTGGTACTTGGTGCCTTGCATTTTTCCACATAAATTAATTGAACTGTTACACTCACGAGATGCTACATGACGATGTTCAATAATGACATCAGATAGAAACTAGAATTTGTAATTTAGGAAGTATTTAGCTGTTTTTATTCTTTTAACGTCAAATCTAACACGGCATAATCAAATCGAGTAACTTATTTAGGCTACAAGTGCGGATGCTGTGTTAGATTCATACTTCCAGGTTGGGGGGAGGACCCTTTTTGTTTTGTAGTATCTGGCCAAGCGGTGGATGCGGGATTCGACCAGAATCAAGCGAAATTTGGAGTCCTTGTCCTTTCTACACAATTAAATGTAAAATCAAAAAACTGTTAAACTGCTCAAGTTTAACTTTCACCTGAAAATGCACATGAAAAAATTTCAACAGCTTACCTATTCCTTTCCAAATGTTTACGGATGGAAACAGCCTTTTTAATCAAGAAATAAAGATCTTCTGGAATGGAAGGAGCCAAACCCTTAGCCTTGAGGATCCTCAAAATCTTAGAACCGGTCACAAAACGAACTTGAGCTACACCGTGAGAGTCCCTCAAAATACCACCTGTGGAAGCACAAAAAGTTCAGTTTTTTATACAACCACAACACGTTTATTAATGACCTTCATCCTCCATACTACACTGAAAACTTCAACATGATAAATGATAACAACGTACCAATTTTGGAAGGCATGTACCCCTTCTTTGCCAACAAGAAGATTTGATCCTTAATATCTTCAGGACTCTGTTTCAGCCAAGTGGGGACTCCTCGACGATAAGGCAATGCAGACTGGGATATACCCTTTCTAAAACAAAACACAAACACCATAAAAATTATTTAAAAAATTACGGTAAAGTCAAATGCACTAACTGATCAGTGATCCCCAGCCCCTACATCCATACATCCACATGAAGCCGGTGTCATTTATCACACTTTTGATCACTTCAAAAATTAAATTAACACACCCACTTTAATTATAATTAAAAATCTACTTACCCAGGGGCATGCATACGACCCATGGTTGCTCCTTAAATGATAACCGCTGATTAAACAGTAACTATTCAACCAATTAATTACTAAAAGTAAAAAATACTCTTCAACTCCTCCGGATCAACTAAGCGGAACACATGTAAATAGACGGAGAGGCTCTTATAATGCCGTGCCGTGTATATTTCGATCTTTCCACCACAAGCAGCTTGCTTGATGCGCTCATCAACTCATAGAGGACTCACGCCATTCACCCAACACAACACATACACATTTTACATCTCTCCTTGGACTCTGGTTTTTCACAGACAGTCAATGAGGTATCGTGTATACAGTTGCCCCATTTGTTGGCAGATAAAGAAGAGTGGGAACAACGGGAACGGTGATGCGATGATGATGGTATGATGATGGAGTTCAAGTGATCGCATTATCTCATGAATCACACGTGTGCGTATGCAATGCTATCGTATCACACGCACACAATGCGTACATGCTTCATTTCTAATGCATGCATACTAAATGCTAATTTTAAAATTTGATTTTTGATTCACTTCGAAAATGATAAAATTAAAACTGAAGGATTGCCAGGTTATGTATCAAGCAAGAGGTAAAGAAATGCGGATTGCGGAATCTGAATGTTTGAAAGGAAAAAGAAAAGAAGTACACGAAGTGAGGTTCCATTGTGGTTTTTCACACATACTAATTGAAACTTACCTTGACCATTGACGGACTTCACGAAAATATTTTTTTGATGGGTAAAAGGGTTAGTGACAACTGACAACCCATTTTTTAAAGGGTACAAATCATTCGACGATGTACAATGCTGACAATGCATGCATACATCATGACGAGGGTCGCAGTCCTGGCAGCACATGTATAAAAATGATGACTAGATGATAATTTATGTATTGTGTATTTCTTAAAATGATCAAAAATGTTAATTATCAGGCTTCTATTATGGATTCTTACTTTAATGATTTTTAGTGTCTATGAAGTATGAATACATTTGCTGCTTTATTGTGTGTTAAAACTTTTGCAACTTTATTTTTTGTCTTACAGCTTTACTCTACGCTACAATTTTCGGTCATGTGACAACAATCATTCAGCAGATGACGTCAGCAACAGCTAAATATCATGATATGCTGAATAGTGTGCGTGAATTTATGAAATTGCATGAAGTACCGAAGGCGCTTTCCGAACGAGTGATGGATTATGTTGTCTCCACTTGGGCAATGACTCGAGGAATAGACTCGATGAAGGCAAGTTCACGTTCCATTTTCTTCCTCTTTTCTTTTCCCATTTTGTGTCACATTATTTTCTTTGCCGGGTGAATTACTTTCTCTGACTATGATAGATACTTACATGAAAAAAATGAAATTGTGTGATAGAATGATCGTGATATCATCTCCCATGAAAGTTGACAAGAATTGTGTGACAATTTGGTCGACTTGGCTTGGCTGTTGGAAAAAAATTGAAGCGTGTATCAAATATACATACATTTTTCTCGTTAAAATTTTTTCATTTTCTTTACTTTACCCATCCTATATTTCTAGTCAGTATACATTGCAAATTAAAAATAAATGTTTTATAGCAGACATCCCTAACTCAAACCATCACTGAAAGTACAAAATAGAAAAAATATATAAATTGGATACTTAATGTATTGGTCTATGACGGTACCCTATCACCTATCTTCCATCTTGATCAAAAGGTTTTCTTGTTCTTTAGTATCACTTGACTATAATACGTCGATTGGAAAATTTCCCGTGAACGATACGACGATTTTCTCGATCTCTATTCAAGTAGTGGTTACGAATAGCAGGAAATAGTGTTGTAGAGATAGATTCCTTCGATTAAAGTCTCATATTTAGCTACTTAATGATAAAAGGATATAAGAATGAATGTCTTGAACAAAAGCTTCGATCTTGAAACGCTCTTTCTGTCACATCGCTCTATTTGTTTCACATACTCTACTTCGAGCTATATCACTAAAACAATCTTTCTATCAAAAAGGCAGGCCTTCACCTTTTCTTCGCTACATTTTGAGATGAGGCTTGATGAGTCTATCGTCCTTCTTTTTTTTAGCTTGTTGCAGGATGAAAGGTTTGAGAAAATGCCATGTGATCTCACATCACATCAAATTACAATAGAATGACAAACTACAGTAGTGCTACAGAGAGTTACTTGTCCTTTCCCAGTATTTTCTCCAATACAATGCCCGGTTACTGTCTAAAGCTGCGGTACATTTTCTACTATAAAGATAATTTGTGCGTTTATAGTTGCTGGAAACTTATGCCACCCATTCTCTTGTATCGTCCCATTGACACTATAACACAGATCAGTATGTCTCAAACATCGGTTTTTAACACTTGAATGGTTCCTGTTTTTTGTAAGCATATCCACACCTCTATAAAAACCACTTCTTTTTTCTTCTGCCTTTTTAAGTTGGGACATGTGTGTAACCTTTTTCAAAGGAACCGCATATTGGTGGTAATGTTGTAGAAAAATGCCTAGCATTTATTAGCTTTCTTTAGTGGCGACTTGTGAATAGAATTTTGTATAGGTTGCATTTAAGGTTTGAGGTGTGAGATTCAAATAATTACATAATAAGACTTTCTACACTCTATATCTGACAGTTTTAAATATAAAGTTAAAATACAAAAAACTTAAGTTTCACAACTTTTGAAAAATTGTGAAAATACTAAAATATTTCATATTTGCTTAACATATACTTGCAGCTTCCCATAATAAATATAAAACACTTGTATAGAATTGTATGCTCGCCTGCTCAAGATGAAGTTAGAAGTTAGTGAGCATTAAAGTATGTGGCATCATCACTATCAGTAGTGCGATGTGAAGTGGTACCAAAAAGTATCACATCACAACACCAAAAACCAAACCGCATCATTCATGTTGTTGCACAACATAAACAGAGAAAAAGTAAGTCTCCCTAGTACTCTTGTATATGACGCTGCGGCATCATCGACATCGGCATTCGGCTTAAGGCTGAAAGAAACACAACAGAAAGAACAGAGTAAAGCAAACACAGCATGAGAGGAAATGCATAAAGCACTTGAAAGATGTTCTTGTAGATAGATAGTGAGAGGCGAGAGAGAAAGAGGCGACTCGACTGGTGAGCTAGCCAAGCCAAGCCACCTAACATCCATCCCATCATAACAAAAAGCTCGTTTGAGTGGCAGGAATGAAAAGTATACTTTTCGCCTCTTCCGCTTTCCATCTTTCTCCCACTTTCTCTCCTCTCATCTCCTTTCCTTTTCGTTGAGAAATAATAATAAGCAAAAAGAGAGAAGGATGAAGGATCTATAAGCTTCATCCATTCCATCAATCTAACATGCATTCTCTAGTATCCTCTGCCCATTTTCTTCCCAGGCCTTCTTCCTTTCACACATTGTGCTGCAGTCTTCTTCTTCTCAGTCATCCCTTTTCTTCCAAAAAGAAATATAGCTGGATGATGGTCTAGCTTTTCTCTACAACACCAACGATGAAAGATAAAGGGAAATACATGTACTACTCATGTACATATTATATTTTTAAGAAGGCTTCACTCACTCACACTTTTCCATCCAACTGTTGTTTTTGTCTTGTATTTTATATTGTAAGTATCTACAACTCGTTATCGTTACACAATCTTTTTCTCTTCTCTATACGGATTGGGATCTTGGATCGTGACTTTTCCTTCAGGGCTTAGGCTTTTACACAGGGAATACACGTTTCGATTCTCTGTTCTCTTTACATCGAAATAAAAAAAGAAATGATAGTATTATAAAAAAAGGGAAGTGGAAGGAAAAGGAAGGATGGCGTAGCACCATCAATGATATCAGCAGATGCTGTTATGTTGTTGTCTGTTGTGTATATGTGGTCTTTTAGTCTTCCTTTTCAACTTCTCCTCTCTCCCGTCACAGTCAGATAATGCATATTAGAGGCATATATTCAACTTTCCATTCCATCCCATCTTGTTTGAATCAAGCCTTCTTCAAGACGACTTTCAAGGAAAAGGATTTTCGTCTTTTTTAACAGTGAATGTATTTTTATATGGATATATGGTGTACACGTATAATGCATATTATGTGTTTATAGACTTATACGGGAATACAATGGAAGGCTGAGAAGATGTGAAGTAGGATGCTCTGTTACATCAACAACTTTAGTAGTAGTAACAACAAACATACCCAAATAGTGTATAAACATAGTCGTGTAAAAACGGCATTTGCCAGAGAGGGAGATGAGAGAGAGTTATTTTTTTCGCCCACTTTGCAAACATTTTTTTTATCTGTTGTTTGTAGTGAATGCATAGGTACTGTTGGGACAACTTGGTCACTTGGTGGTTGAACAACCAAGTTAGTTCCTAAAGGTATTTGTTTCCTGAAGCTACAAAACCATAACAGGCAGAGAAAACAGACTCACTCATTCAGTTACTTTGCTATTTCACAGTTTATACTAGACTGAGCTACACAAACCAACAAACAAGAAAACAGAGAAAGGACGAATTACATGATGTTGGCTTTAGCATTGAGCTTTTGCTTATTACCTCTTTTTGTTCGTTCATCGTCTCTGTTACAATTCTTCTTCTTTTTTCGCAAACGGATAAATAAAATGTGGAATACTTGGGGACAAGAGTTAGCAGTTGTGGAATGGTAACAGATGTCTCAAGTGTTTAGATAAGAATTTTCTCTTTTTATTTATTTATTTTCTCTTGAATGCTTTTATATTTCCTTTTTGTGTACTTTTGGATGGAGTAAAGCCTGTGAGTTCTCCTTTCAACTTCTTCAGCTGTCCAGTTCCACCTTTACTTGTTTGACCTTTTGAATTTTGAATGTGGTACAATTTCCTGACTTTTCCAACTTCTGGCTATTTATGTTACTACTTTTTGCGATAAAGTTTGTAGGCAAATAATATTATCCATTTGGTAATAATATGCTGAACTCCAATTGAAGTCATGTCGCAAAAAAATTGCTGAGACGAGACATGTCAGTGGGCATCACTAACTTTACCTCACCCTCACCTGCGTGATGAATGATCCTTCCTAATTGAAAATCTAGGTCACAGACAGGCGGGCAGACATCAACTTGTTTTTTGCATGTATGAAGAAAAGATAGGCATGTGAAAGTATTGACGGACAAGGCCAACCTCAAATTGGATTTATAAAATCTGAACTCTAGTTCCATCATCCTTGTGTATCATCCTATTCATCATCACCATCATCATGTATGGATGAATGAATCAGGAGATATTATGATCCATACATATTACATTACTACTACCTAACGATCTAAAAAATAAATTCGTAAAACCTAGAGAGGATATAAGATATAAATGCAAAAAAACGTAGCTTTACCACTACGTTTTTTCCACTAAAGTCACAGTCGACATTCATTCCTTTCCTCACTTCCTTCCCTATTCCCATTGTGAACTTAATGCATATTGACATTTGCAAATGGCGACCATTTATTTTCCACAAAGCATCAAAAAACACTTTTCTACGTAGTATTTCATAGTAATGGTAATAATAACGTTATTTCTTATATTCTCGCAAACGAATGCAAATTATATTTCATTTGTATGTATAAATGAAGCTGTTCTATACAAGTTCTATATATTTAGGTATGCTATAAAAGTTCTTGGAATAAATGGAATGGATGCTGTGTGCTAAAATAACGAGTTATCCAATTCAAAAGGCATGAGAAGAGCAAAAGGAATGTGAAATGAACGTCCCAAATATTTTTTATTTTTGCATTCTGGGTGGGAGTATTACACATATTTTCTGCATGTACAAGTACAAGAGTACCACTATAAGATGCAAGTACCAGACTGTAGAATGCTTATGAAATATGATGGAAAAATGGCACGATGGGTTGGCAGGTGGTATGATAATGTAAGATGGGCACATTAATATAACTCACATCAAGTCAGCACCGGATGTATATTTTATTCTATTAATAGACACGTAACATCAGCCAAGGGTGACATAAATATCAAGCATTGTATTCTCATGTAACTCCATGGAATATTTTGGATTCTTTTGGGGCGGAAAATATTACTCTAACTTTCCGTCTGAGTGCAATAAGTACGTAGTCCATTTCACTAGACTTACAACTGGGAACTCTGGACTATTATTATCCAAATGTATGCATTCATTCATCTTTTTTTTTGCAAATACAATTGCAAACTCACAACACAAATTCCCGTTACATTTTACAAGAGATTTTAAGCATAATAATACCTGGAAAAAAGGTTGAAATGTAAAGTATGTGTAGTACTTGATTTGGTACATGTTACAAGCAACATTTAAAATACATACATCCGTGTTACTACACATGTCAAAATGCTTTTTTCATGACAGGATAAAACGAGTAAAGAGTATGGAAGCATAAATTGTATAGAGCTATAAAAAGATGATTTTGAAGAATTTAAGTTTGTATTGCATTGTTATTAATTTCATCTTGTTTGCTATTCCATAATGTTGTGTTTGAAGATTCCTTTATCATCACTCAACTTTCAACAGCACACAATACCAAATGTTTTTTTTACACAGATGTAATGTAAGTACTTTGTCATGTGTGGGTTTTATAAAGTTCTAAGATGATATGCATAATAGGAATAACGTAGTTTTATATAAAGTCACTTTAATTTACAGTAGTCGCAGTATTTATTACAATTTGTACGCATACCCATTACAAAATAAACTGAACTTAAGTAATTGCTATGCTAAAACTCCCTCTATTTATACATTTAACGACTTAATGGCAAGAGAAAGCATAGTTTATATTTGTCTTTTAGTTTACCATTATTTTGTTGGTTGGAAGTTGGAATGCAAACAAGCCAAAAATTCTGTCAAAACGCCAACTATAAATATATTTCATTGTTAGATAAATGGGAGAAATGTATAAATCCTTCCCCATAAATATACAAAAAGCAGGCATACTACACATCTGTAGCGTCAGCGTCCTTTTCTTACTATTATTGTCCTGTGCATCTGACTAGCGAAGCGATATCTGCTCTCGCTCTTTTTCGTGACAGGAAAGCGTGCATAATACAGTTTGCGTATATTTATGTAGTTGATAGAGAAAGCTGGAGAGAATTATATGACACCAGTGGTGGTTTGATAATATGATACTTTGCTCTATTATTATCCGCATAAAATATTAAGGCTATTTTCATATCAAAACTTCTACCATTTCCATAAAATATTGGGTGGCCTTCACCCCGTTTCTTTCCTCGCCATCACCCTTCTCCACCACCACCGAGATCGTCATCGTCCTTTTTTATTTTGCCTTCCGCCTTCTTCATTTTCTTGATGATGCTGTCAACTCCTCCTTCCCTTTCTATTCATTATGCACTTTATTTACACCACAAACTTTCAAAATAAAGTCAAGTCTAAACAACAATAATGAAAGAACCCAACCAACTAAAGAGTTGGTTTTGCTTCAATTTTAGACACAAACAAAGGGTAGATTTAGTAAAACAGCAAATATAAATATATACTAAATAGTATATTAATCCTTAAAAGCATTAATACCAACTTGCATAAAATATTATAAAATTACTATTTTTATTTGAATATTCTTTCTTAAATTTTTGAAATTCTACTTAATCCTAAAATCGCTCCATTCTTGAATCCTGTTTGCAACATAGTCAGGAAGATTAGAAAAAGTAATATAGACCATTTTCAATGTAATCTTATTAAAGATCCATTAAATTTGATCCTATTGAAATACATTATAGAGTTACATGAAATGGCTCAGGTGTATTATTTTGAAAAAAAAATCCGGTTTTTCAGAGAATTTACTTTTACTTCCAAGTCCACTATATTATGATTAATGATTATTTTTCCATCGCATCATTGTCATACTATTATTACATGAGATACTCTTCTCAAGTTCCAGAACTGGACTTTATAAAACACAATTCGTAATCAGGAGAAAGTCTGTCTGCTTGTATTGTGGTGAAATTTGTTATTTTAATGTGAAAGGAGAATGGCTTGTGTGGGCCAGCATGGATAATAGTTTTTCCACTATTTCATTCAGGACCTTAGTTTTACAGGTTTACCTGTCAAGTTATATAGTTTGCAAACAACATAAAAATCCTGACTTATAACAAATAAGCCCAACAAAATGTATTGCATATAACCTAATCATTTTTGAAAACGAAGGAATCTGTGCCATTTGGGCAGATACTAATACACCAGTAAATTGAGTCTAGAAATGAGGATGAAACCACGTCAGTTGTATTTGAATTATTGGATTAAATATGGGGCTGTATTCTTTTCTAACATCAAACTCATTTTTCAAATTATATAGATAGGTTGCTAATGCTGGTTTAAGTCAAAACCATAAATAGATAGCAGGTGACGTGCGTGTACCCTATCTTATTTTTATGCACTTTTCTTTTCTATCATAACTTTTCCTCTACTGGCCCATGAAGCGAAAAAAATTGTGCTAAAAATATGAAAGATATTATCTGATCAAGGCCCTGCATTGCTACAGGCTAAACACGCCACACCACCACCAAAAAAGGTTTATTGTACAAGCTATCAAGTTAAGTCATTGCATTAGTAAGCCAGAGATTTTTTATGGGAAAGATGAAAGAAGAGAGAGGGCGGTTGAGAGGACGAGAAAATGAAAGTAATGCAGAGAAAGAGAGATGGGTGGAGGAGTAGTTAGTATATTTGATGCACGAAAAATATGTTACGCTATTACCTTGATATTTTTATGAGACTTTCTACATTATCCAGAACTACAAAAGTATATAACACACTACGTTCATGTAGTTTAATACTATTTTAAAAACGGTATAGCATATTATGTTATGTTGGTATGATTTTTATTGCGGATGATATAACCAATGCAGGAAACCATGTCAAATGTGACGTTTTATGTGATGTTCTATTTTTTTTGCAGGTTTTGAATTACTGTCCAAAAGACATGAAAGCGGATATTTGCGTCCATCTGAATCGCAAGGTATTCAATGAGCACCCTGCCTTCCGTCTAGCTAGTGATGGATGTTTACGAGCTCTAGCCATGCATTTTACTATGAGTCACTCCGCACCTGGAGATCTTCTCTATCACACTGGAGAAAGTATAGACAATCTATGTTTTATTGTTACTGGTTCGCTGGAAGTGATTCAGGATGACGAGGTGGTCGCCATTTTGGGTAAGTCAAATGATGGTTTCTTCTCTGATTTAATATGTATAAGTAACACTGAAAGATAACACCATTAATTAGATCGTTAATCTTGATTTGTTTTTGTAATTAAGGTAAATATACTTAACATGCAACAACGGATACAAACAAAATTGTCTTTATTTGTTTTTGTCTTTTTTTATTTATTCATGCATAAAAATTAGAGATAAAGGTGAACTTCGTAAAAAATGGCTATTTTTGTTGTATTTACATAACCAAACCTCATGTATTAAGAAAATAGAAAAATCTGCTATTTTTGGAGCTCAGATTAAAGGTTACATGGGCGTATCCAAGACCTTCTCATGCAAACGGGTCATGTGAATGATGCACAACTGTTTTTCTAGTTACAATGAGGTAGAAATAATTGGCAGGTGAACTTCCTGAATTGTACATGTAAGAAAATGTAAGAAAAAAATTTTCAATTTATGTAAGAAAATCCAGTTTATAGGAGTTTATAAATTTTTCCTCAGTTTTGAAAGTAAAAAAACGTTCCTCTAAATTCAAATTAGTCCAATCAAGCCAGGTTCGTAAATTTTGGCAAGAAAATAACGTTGAGCAGTGTTCAAATATAGACTCCGCAACAATGGAGTTTCAACAATTACTGGGAATGGAATTTTCTTAAAAGCTAATTTACCACTAACAGCATGTTATGTCGCATTACATGACAGTAATTTACACGGATTTGCCACCACCCACACCTGTTTAAACTTCAACTACAATAACAAATCCTTTTAATGTTCTGAAAATAATCAGGTCACTTTATGCTTCCACATCCGCATTTCGCAGCGTGCGATCTTAGTAATGTGATGAGGAATCATTTGAAATACTTGGATACACGAAACCCATTAAAGTATTCATGAGGAATTTTCTTAACCTTATGGATTGGGCGTGTTTCATTAATATGCCATACAGTCAATGCCTGTACTCTTCAATGCCAATATAAAAGTACAAATTTATTTTGTTGATAACTGTTTTCTTTTCTTACGGTTAATATGAACCTTTTTTGATGATTGAAAAATATAAAAATTAAAACTATTCGAAGTTGTTCGAAATGTTTACATTGTGGTACGTGACTTTTTATTGAGTTTTTTTCTTTCCGCGAACCTCATACACTTACATGTTACATAGGTACAACTGCCGTACAATATGTTTAAATATATTATATTATCTTCATGAGTCATGACCTCATATCGTCCTTTTCTTAACTATATTTGTTTGCTATATTAATTTTCAAATAAAAATCATTAGTTCATGGGATCGAATTTTGATTAAAACCCTATTTCGTGCCGTTCAAATTTACGACTGAAGATACTTTATAACTGCGTCGTACATTAAAGGTATATTGAAGACCAAATAAAAGTGGTATTGGCACTTGGCACCCCACTACATAAACTTGTTTTTTAAAAATAAAACTTCTAATTTAACTTTAAGTTTGTCTTTTTAACCAGTTTCGTCGACAATAAAATTAGCAATATATCTTACCATTCGCAATCGCAACAACGCGTCTAAGTTCTGATGTTTCAATGTTTCCTTGCGTATTGAGCTTTCTGCACTTAATCGTAAATTTATATTTTTACAACCGACTTATTCGAGTGAAAACCTATCATGCCACTACAAATACCTTGATTGAACAAACATATCATTCTTCAAACAGGTCAACTACTCTTGCTAGTAAAAAGGAGTTTATGAGCACTCTGGTCGATTATCATCAACTAAAAAGTCTAAAAAATTGGCATCAAAATGTTTATATCTCTCTAAAAATCCCAAGTTATTTATCTCGTCTGCGTTAGTATTAGCAAAGTATATATATGGCATCATTACTTATTTTATAAAACAAAAGAGCTAAAAATTGAACATATATTTATTTTATTTAATACATAAATATAACACTGCAGTGTGTTCTTTAAAGTCTTTAGCCATTTTGAAAAGTGTTGCGATGCTGCCAATAACTGTGCCGTAAATATCGTTAAATATCAATAAATTCAACACAACTGCTCAAACAAACTTAAACGAGCAACAAACGAGCCTTACCCGAGGTTTTATTACAGCAAAGCATTTCACTCACATAGAATTTATAAATCGATATAACTATGTTTACCCCTTAGACCCTTACTGAATCAACCCCTGTCAGTCCCATATTTTCTCTTCATCCAAAAAAAGATTATTCCTTGCTACTGTACTGTAATAATTGATTGTTTTTACGAACATGAAGCTAAGCTAAGGTTAATAATAATGATCTGCCCTGTAAATTTTCTTCAGATAAAAATGTTTTTGATAGTGATATATTGTATTTAGTTTAAAAGAAACCATGTTTACGATGCCGATGTGGTTATTCGTTTTCAGCGTAGGAAATTGTACAAGGATACAATTTTGTCCATTTAGACAAATGATTTTGAGGTAAGGGCTAATGAGTCTACTTAAAACTATATTTATAAGACTCTTTAGAAATACGTAGGTATTATCAAAAGTAAGTAGCAG
>JAQIWN010001002.1:0-24153 GCA_034699025.1 Entomobrya cf. arborea Gr-Col-00668
TACCATATTAAAAATAGTTTTCAGTGGGAAATCAAAAATATTAATATTTTTAAAAGGAATATCATTAATTTTAAAAGAACTAAGGACAATATAGATATTTATGTAAAAGTATTTAAAATCCATGAATACAAATCTTAATTGGTGTTTTATTTCAATGAACATTTTCATTTCATAGAATATTTATTCAGAAAAACTGGTGTTTATTATGATTAAAAGTTTGATCATTTTACAGTTTGTGGCTAGTGATCCATAATTATTTTTCGAAGAAAGTTTTGGGTCCTTTGAAAATCTGCTATATTTTTCGCAAAATTTTTTAGATTTGGAGTAACAAGATCATTTTTAAATGTACAAAAACATTTCTGAATAGAATATTTTAGCAAATTTACCCCTGGTTTAATACATACTTGTGTGCGTATTAGACAAAAAATATGTGTAATTCAAATTAAAGTTAGAAATTATTTTTGAATAAAAAAGGTAGGATGTATTAAGTAGAAATGATCTTGAAATTTTCTTTGGAAGTCTGTTGTGTTACTGAAGACACCATTTGAATACATTTGTTTAAAGTTAGGAATATTTTTTTTGTGTATTTTAGTTAACATATTAATTTAAAACATCGGAATACAAATCTTTGTTTTCGAAATATTTAAACCTATCAATTAAAGTTGGTTCATTTTTTGGGCTGTTAGTAAAGTAAAAGTAAAATTTTTGCAGTTTATTTTGCTAATTTCGAAATACATTGTATTTCTGATTAGCTCAAATGGTCCTAAGTTTTCTGATCTAACCTATAAACCGTTTTCATATACCGTTTACCTTCCATGCTAAATAAATATTTTCAAAGGTAATCTACGTCTTTAATTACATACTATAACAAACAAAAGTATTTTCATCGGATGCAGAACTACTGTTTTGTCTACAAAGTATTGCTAATATCCTCCAAAAACATGAGTACGCCTGCATTCATATGCACTACTTGTAAACATGTTTGTACAGGGTGACATAAAGGTATTCTAAGTACAACTAGTATAACGAAGATTATTATAATTGAGTTCTTATAAAAATAATTATTCTAAAAAAAAATAATTCTAAAAAATGATTGAAATAGTCTAAATGAGAAAAATTCTAAACGAGAAATATTCTAAACTAAAAAATGTTATAAATCGTGATACATGAATAACATATAGGAAGGTATTTTCAAAAGTCTTTATCAGATTTTATTTAGCTCTCATTTTTAAACGACTTGACATTTTCAATCAATTTTTTCTAAATAGTCAACCCTAACTCTTACACAATTTTTCCACCTCTTCTCAATAGCCGAGGTGCTACTGGAGTGGAATGCAGGGCCTGGATGTCGGAACAATGAATTTGCCCTTTTTTCCAATTTTTACCTTATCGTCTTAAAAAAGGGGCTGTAAGTCAGCCAAAAGCTACTTTTACAACTGTTTTTTTTGTGTAGGTCTCCTAGAAATATAGCCATCTTTCATCCCCATTCACAATTTACCCCGGAACAAAACTCTGTGTCCTTCTACGGAAGGTGGGCATTTTGTCGGTTTTGCTTGCACTTCAAATTTTGATTTCGCAAGCGCCCGATTTTGGAAATCCACCCTGTACAGCCGAGATAGTGCTTCAAAATGAAATCTAAGATTCTCTACATTGGCCTTACACTTTAGCTGACCTTTCATGCTATTTTGCGAAACAGAAGTCGTGTGTTCTTTTCCACGACAGCTTTAATTTTTAGCTATATGCCTCTCGTCAGTCGCACTTATGGGTCGGCCAGATTTTAGTCTATTTTCTAGCAATAGGTCACCATCACGGAATCGCTAACACCGTTTTCTAATAGTTGAATGACAGGGCACGGGATCCACGTCATTTTTTATAAGCTCTTGATAAACTGAATAGTAAAAATTCACATTCGAAAAATATAGCTTCATCTGAGAACGAATTTCTTCTTTAGTGAAAAACATTATCGATGGTATTACCAGCTCTGTCTCCAAACAGAAAATGAAAAATACTAAAAGCAACCTACCATTCGAAAGCCCTAATCTTTATCTACAAGAGGATATTCAGACCAGTGTATTTGAGCAAGTCGTCTTTGAGATAAGTGCTATCAAAGTCTGATAAAGACTTTTGAAAATCCCTTCGTAGTTACACTGTACAAACGTTAATTCCTTTTTGTAAGTACAAGACACATTACCGATGCATCTCTACATTTGAAAAGTTACAAAAATTCAACATTTGATCACTTCGATCATATAAATCAATTATTTTGTTTATTCCGAAATCCTCATTAAAAGCCGTTTTAAACGAAAAAGTGTATGCACTTTAAGCATACATGCTTACAATATAATTGATGATAGGTTTTTAGGCGCACAAATTTTGAAGATTAAATATGTATCTAATTATAGTCTACAATTGTTTTTGACTAATTTGAATGACATACTATACAGCTTAATTTTTTAAAGAAAACTTGTTTTTTTTTCAATTTAGAATATTTCGCATGTTCATTTTAGACTAAATTTTAGAAGATTTATATTTAGAATAATTCGGACTTAGAAGAGTTTAATTAGAATACCTTTGATAGACCCATTTGTACAATAAAACTGACATTCTTTCTCGACGACAAATTATTTTAAAATTTTCACAAATAATAAAATAACAAATGTCGCTTGCAAAAATTTTCGCTAAAATAACAAATAACAATTAATGTTCTCGGATCAAAATTATTTCAAATAAAATAATATTTTTTATTTTAAATAAACAAAATAAAATAATTGTTTTCAAATGCCGATCCCTGCATGAAGGAGTAAATTCCTTTGAGCACATTTAACAACTCGCCCGCTTAATTCCTTTGTACGCATTTTTATGTGGTCTTAGATTTCTCTCAAGTGAAAATGGTTTGTTGTGTCATGACTATGACGCAACAATAAGTCTTTTCTCCTGTATGTGTTTGGCTGTGACATTTCAGAACAGTTGCTGATACCACGTAGCGAAAACATAAGCAACACCGAAAAGGTGTTGCTGTCTAATGAAAGTTCAGGTGAATATTAAAGTTGCTTCGCAATACAAATATTTTGTGACATTTGAATTATTTGACTTCAGCATGCCACTTCTCATGCAACTTGAGATATGTTCCCTTCGAGAGAATAATTTCTTGCAAATTATATATGAGAATGTCTTTTGAGTCCCAAGTGTATTAATTTGGATTTTTGAACTACAAGTTTGCGCAAATTCAATACCACACACATGTCAGAAGAATGTGGTTTCATAGCGAATAGGGCTTTGAATGGGGTTACAAGAGACTAAACGTTGGTCAATGCAATGCTTTGTTGCAGTGAACATGCTTTAGCAGGACAGGTTCTACTTTTTAGTGGAGTTTGTTCATTTGAATAGGTTAGCTATGTTTCCGTTAGGTTAAAAATTAATGTAATCGTCTGCAACAGAAGAAGTTGAATGTTGGCATTTTCTGCGACAGCATACCCCTTAAATATTACGTTGATGTAGGGAAAGTACACATGCGATAACACGCATTTGGCGGCTAATATGCTGTCGCATACCGAAAGGTTAAAGGTTAAATCCCACCGGTTAAATCCTATTTGTAGAAACGATGAAGTAAAACTGTTATTAAGTCGAAATTTATGAAAAATAATTCAAAAACAATGAAATCCACAATTTTTGATATTTTTAAATAATTATAACTAAACAACATTATTTTATTGAATTCCTTTAAAGTAATTAGCATAGAAAAAAATTATATCAATTCACAGCTGTAAGAAAAGTATTAAACATTTGTTTTTAATATTGCACACCTTCCAATCCAACCAATATCATTAATTGATAAAATTAAAGTAAAGAAAGAGTATAATTACTCTATAAATAATTTTTATTTGACATCAGTCAAAAGTAAAATTTGAACTGTATAGTCAACACCAAAACTTATGCATCTCAAAGGCGTAAGTTCCTCCAAAAAATTGTTGTCACCAAATTTAATTCTTAAAGCTGTGCAAGACTTCCAAAACCTTTGAGCCCATTTTTTGTCCTTGTTCCTACAAAAGCTCCATTTGAAATGGCTTACATTTTCAAGGACCATTTTAGACTCGGTGTGAACTGCTACCATACCACCAAGAATAAGTAAAAGATAACTTATACTGTCAAACACAATCAATCCAAGTGTAACCATGACAAGTATCTTGTTATCATGCTGGCTAAACCTGTCTGATCTTACCAAAAGTGATAAACTTATAGAAAAACCGAGAGTAGCTGTAATCATGGCAAAAGCCAAATAGTTTTTTTGTACATCGTTTCCTAAATTTGTTTGAAGTTTAAGCTGTCTGTATATTATTGAGTCGTGATAAAAATCATCTGTATTTTTTAAACGTTTCCAAAAGAGTTGAACATTTTCCTTTAATATTAACATGGATGTCATATTTATTGTGGCACACATATAAACAACGGCAGCAGTGCCATAGTACATTATAACTAAATTTACAAACAAGATTGTACCCCTAATTAAGTATTTTAAGATAACTTGAATTAAGGATTGTTTCAAACTATTAAAACATTCGTAAAGTAAAAAATAACCAATTAACGAAGGTTTACATGGATCAAGCAGATGAAAACTTAGAACAAAAAATGGAGGTATTGTAAATGTGTTGGCCATAATAATCGGAACTATAGTTATGATAAGAGTTTCGTGTAGAGAAATAGACTTGCAAATCGTTTGCCAATATTTCGCTCTAAATTGGATTATACAATTTAGAAAATGAGATAACTCAGATCTTTGTTGTAGCAATATTAATAGAGTAAAGCTACTAAATACGTGGATAATTAAACCCAAAGAACCAATCACTTTGTCAAAAATTGTGCCACGTTTAGTTGTTTGAATAATTTCTACCGGTTTTAACAACTGAAATAATTGTAAGATTGCAAATAGAGTATATAGTATAGTTTGTAGTTTAAAATATTTTAATTTGTTTTGACTGATGCCTGTGAAAACGAGCTTGGATTTGGAAAATAAATTTGAATCGGTTCTAACGCTAACTGGTGCAGAGTTGAATTTTTCAACAATTTTGGTATTTATTTTGAGCAGATGTTCTTTCTCTAAATACTGGTTAACCCTCATTTTATTATTCAATTTTAAGCTAGATTTTTTTTCACAAGTTTTTTTTACCAATAAAAAATGATCTGTTTTTAATATTTGGGATTTTTGGTTGCTATATGTTATTCCAGATAGTCTTCTAAAATTCGAATAAATGCAAAAAGTAAAAGTCACGTAGTCACTTGTGTTTTGACGTACTTTCTTTGTTTACAGAACTTTGACACTTCTGGTTCAATTTAGAGATAAGCGGGTGTTGTTTTCAGTTTTGTTGAGTTTATGTCCTAAAGAATCATTTATATTAAGCATTAATTTGGAAATTTTCACTGGGATACGTGGCTGTATGTATATGTGAACATACAGTTATCGAAACGTTTTGTTGAAGCGTCTTAAACCTGAAATATGTCAATTATATTTTGTCAATATACAACTAAAAGGAGAGCTGTTTTTCGTCAAGTTAGAATTCGATAACGTTAACAAGGAAATATTGACTGAAAAACTAGAATTTTGCGTAAACAAGCATTTGTTTTTGGCCGAAGATATATCTGAAACTGAAATATAACATATTGCTGTCAAACTATTCCAAAGTATTTGTATTACCCCATGAGAGTTTCAAACGTTTAAAAACAACTTACGAGGAGCTTTTCTGAAGTGTAGGTTGTACTACACAAATTAAAACTGGATTTTAAAACAGCTTTGACCGTGGATTTTAATTTCGTAGAAATTTTACTGTAAAAACCATATCTAGTTCTTCCATCAAGAACATGATTACATCTGTCTCCAAAGAACTGTTGGCAGCTTGTACAGATTTTGCCAGTTTACTTGAATGAAATACTTATACAGTGATAAACATCAATTATGAACTTAAATGATAATAGTTAGTGTAAGAAATTATTAAAAATCAAGATAAAATAATTTTTTTAGATTGTACGTCAAATTTATCGACTTCCCTAGTAAGCAAAGTGCTCTAACTAGAGCCTGACGTTGTTTTCACAGAAAAATGTTTGAGAAGAACCTGAGAAGTGTTTCTGGTAAGAAACAAACAAGTTTGGTTGGTAACTTTTTGGGTGAATTGAATTATAAAAGCCACGTTATTTCTATATAACAAGAAATTTGTGTCAACCTTAATTTTGTTTTTGGCTAGATGATTGATATCTATGAAATGCGTTCTTGTAACTATTTATGTTAAACATTTACACTGAAAAGGTATCTTGTTTGGATAAGACAACTCATATAATGAATATTTAACTTTTTTACCAGAACAAACTATTCTAGCAACCTACACAACAAACGGAAAATTTATCAAAATCCAAGTACTGTGGCAGCAAACAACAATAAAAGTAGATTATGAAATCTAAAAGGCATAATACAGTCATTAAAATTTCTGGTCAAAAATAAATTTTAATGACTTAACTTTCACAATAACAGTTACACTATACTAAATGAATCCACGTGTCGATCATTTTTTGTCAGTATTTAGCTCTTTAGCAAGGCGACAGGAATCGAAGCAAAAATGAAGTATTTTTAAACTTAAAGTTTTGGATAATGTCCGAATGACAGTGGAAATTTAAAAAAAAATTCAGATCTTCTTGCCTTTTTATGTCATAAAATAGAATAATATGATTCAGTATGGCTTGTGCCTCTCATATATTCCCAAATGATATTTCTCTCAGACTAATATTAAATTCGGGTATTTAAAAAAATCTTTAAACATGTCTGTTTTTCGTTGCCTTTCATTTTGTTAAGTCAAGGTTAAGTCAAATTAGAAAAATTTGAATATCGACACCTATGGGTTCTCACTGGGTACATTTTATTAAGCTGAATAAGCAGTAGATAACTTGCGCAGTCAAACATAATTATTCCTAATGTCAGGATGACAAGTATATTACTATCTTGCTGCCTAAACCTGTCTTATCTTACAGGGTAAAGATCTCAACTGTTTAACGAGTTGAGACTAGCCATTACCACTGAAAGAATCTCCTGACCGTTTTACAGAAAAAATGAAAACAGATTTGTGATCAGAATGAACAGGAAATTCTTTCAGGAGTAATGGCTAGGCCGAACTCGTTAAACAGTTGGGATCTTTACCCTGTTAGTAAGATTGACGAACCTAAATAAAGTAACAAATGCTTCATTACTTTTCTTATGATACTTCTTGGAAATCATTTTAACAAAATAAGTTAAGTTAAACAAGTGAGTTAAGACTATCATTCCTTGGTATGAGTTTTTCGCCACTGCTTACAATACAGATCCTGAGTTGACTTCTACCCAAACAACTAAATATTAACTGTTACTAATAATAAAATAAATAATCTTTCAATCCTCAGACATCGGCTGTCATGGTATAATTACATGTTATTGAGACATTGTCAAATTAGCTTCGAAGATACAGACAAATTAAGCCAGGTTGTTTACTAAAATGTCATACCGGAAGCGATATTGCCTGTATCGCTGTTATTCTTAGTCACACATTTAACTGAAAACTGAACTTAGTAAACACTCGTTGTAATTATTTTAAAATTTGTTTAAATAGTTTTGCCAACCCTGCAGTATATTGTTTGCCCTAAGTTGGTTGACTATGTATTACGTAGAAAAGTTAAACGAAAATAATGGCAAAATATTTTGAATATAATGTTGCAAATTAAATTTAAACGCATTGTTCAGTAGGTCTTTAATTCATTATAAGTTTGAAGGTAATACTATTGACACAACAGACTCAAATGAAAATTAAACTGTTTGAAGACCACAGATAATTTCAAGTTGAAGTAAAAAAAAATTGCAGCAATTTGTTCGTCGTTTTGTTCTTTATTTTACAACACACAATTCATCATGTTTTCAGAAAGTATGTTTAAAAGGTTAAAAGCGTCAAATTTTTAAGAACATTGTAAATTAAAACATAATTCTGAGTTTGCGATTAATAATATAGAATTCTAAACTGAATTAAATGCAACAATGGAAAGCAGATACTGACGCTAAGTGTTTTGAATATTCAAAGTAAATTTTCATGTAAATTGTCAGTATAAGAACAAAATGCTGGGACAGTTTATATTTAACTTTCACGAACAAGAAACGATTATTTTTCAACAATAAAGCTCTACTCCTCCTCCTACATCAATTCAATCTATTCTTTTACAGTTATATGTCTCAACTTTGGACTGTAAACAATTTATATTTTTAAAACTTTTGTGCCACTGAAAGAAAATACACCCTTTTCATATTGATGTGCGGATGAAAAGTACTGCGTGGGTTATAACTTTCTTCAAAATTTACAAGGTTTTTCTGTATCTGTCATTTTATTACAATAAAACTGTATACCATGCCGCATAATAAAACTCGAAATTTACATTCGGTTTCCATTTGTGTTTTTGTAATTCTGTCTTGTTTTGTCGGGGTCAAAAGTTTAACCCACCAAAGTATTTTATGGGAGGCTAATCAAATATATTTTACTGAAAATCTTAAATTATTTCAAGATTGTCTAATAATATGGAAATTATTTCAAACATCGGTTTATCCTAAGACAAAAAACGATTTTATTGCCCGCTCAAAACACAATTGGTTTTATGAATTAAAAAAATCAGAATTTTCAAAGACTGCGTTCGTGGTAAAGTATTACAACGATAATATATCTAACAAAAAGCTTAAATTGAAACGGAACACAACAACAATATACTTTTTAAGTGTAACCAAACATGTAGAATGTCATGTTTTATTTCAGGAGATTTCATTCAATCAAAACAATCACAAATTCAAGTTTCGTAGTGAAAATTACACGGATTTCACTGTATACTTTTCAAATGAGATTAATGACTACAACTTATTTACTCAAAACCTGCAAAATCTTGCATTGAACTTAAAATTTATTGGAGTACCCATGTATCTAAATCCTCGAGGAACATTTCAATTAATTATTATCATCGGCAAGCATCATAAAAGGTTACACGTCGTACCTAAAACAATTTCCAATTTAATTGAATTAAAGTCGTACTGGGAACAAAGAGTACAACAGAAATTTCACGGATTTGTCGTTTCAATATTTTTACAAAAATTTAATCAAAAATCTTGTTACAACTTTAAGTTCTATGATGGAATCCGGGATATTGATAAGCTTTTATGTACATTAAAACATTCCCTAAATATTTCTATTGTACCTAGTCAAAATGGAAGATATGGAGGTACAGATATTTATCCTGATGTAATAGTGGACTTACCTGGTATAAACAGGGTAAAACCATATAAAACCAAAGATGTTAAATTTCAGTATTCAGTTTCAACTATGAAACAAGTTTCTTATTCTTTTCTTATCGTAGATAACAATATTGCTCAAAATAGTCTAAAAGCAACAACTCAACCATTTCAACAAAACGTTTGGATATGTTTGCTTTTACTTCTCATTATGATGCCATTCGTTTTAATTGTAACTTCAGATTACGGATTGGCTCAATCACACTTAAACACCAAAAACTACATTAGTTGGATTTGCATGTTCAATAAGGCAGTGTAGAGAAAAGGTTGAAAAGCTACTGAAAACATTTCAAGGTTCAGGGATTTGGATTATTTGGAATTTTGTTTCACTGATTATTTCGTATTATTACGATGGCCAAATTTATTCGTTTTTGGCATCGGAGAGTATTAGTGTGACGCCAAATAACTTGTTTGAATTATCGGTATCACAAATTCCAATTGTAACAATATCGTATACACGCAGAGTAAATAAGTTTAATCAAACAGTTAAATCTTCTTTAGTAGAACGACTAAGTTTAAAATACTCGAATGGAACTTTAGGTGGTGGTAACTTGATTAAGTTACCTATATACTATAAGACGTTAGCAAATAAAGTTCATTTTATTGACAGTTCAATAAAATCATTTCAAACGATTTCAGAAGAACTTAAAGTAATCGGCCAAGATCAATCATTGAGCAAATTGAAATTTGCCATAATTGACAAGGACGACTTTGTTAAATTTTGGAGTTCCGTTTTAGAAACTAATTTAGAAAGTAAAGTTGTGAAACAAAAACGGGTGGAAGGTTTAAAATCTTGGAAAGGTTGGATAATTAAAAGATTTGTTGTTTCCAATCGACTGCAATGGGTCATTTGGCAGACCGTTGAAAGTGGACTTCAACTGATATGGAATAGGTACAAATTAGTAAATTTACAATTATCAGCTGCAAGAAAACAACAGCGAAATAACGGCATTATGAACATTAAAGGGTATTTGTGGGATGTAGCAAAATATGGAAAAAGGAGATCAGGAAATCTTAGAGGCTCACAAGCAATGTCTTTTGTAACATTTTGGATAATAATGAGAGTGTATTTGATATTGATTACTTTTGCAATGGGAGTTTTCGGTACTGAATGGTTTTACTTTCAAATTTGGGGTACATGTGTATCTATATATTGCTACATAAGAAATGCCTGGTTTCTATTGAAAGAGGCTTACAAAAATTGTAACTGGTGTATATACACTAGTATATATAAAGAATGCAGTGAAATGTTTCGTAAATATTTAGTTAGTTTTTTTGGTCCCCATTTAAAGTATAAAATGAAAGTTCCCGTTCCCGTTAAACCTGATAACGAGGTAAGTATTAATATTTAGGTTTGTGAAATATTAAACACAAGTTTTCATTTCAATTAAGAAACAATGACAGTGAATTTGGTTAGTCAACGTCCGTTATTGAAACTTCTATTTGATGATTTATGTGGCTATCTTGTAAATAGATAAAACTTGGCCACTTTTTTAAAATATCGAGGTAGTGTTAACGCCGATCAGTACGGTATCTATAATATACGTTAGGTAGATTTTCATACATCCTAATATATTTATTAGCATTAAAAGGTTAGTTGAATAATAATATTTGTCTGGATGGTTGCTACGTTCCTTGCTCATTTTGTTTTCATAGTAAGTACAAAAAAAACCTTTGTAATGTTTGAAAAGGTATTCCATGATTTTGGAACGTGATTAGTGTTGTGATTTTTACATTTATTTTTCTCTTGTCTTGTGTGTATTTTTATAACAAGCCATTCAGACATTTTATGCAACATTATAATTTATAATATGTCGATGGTCTATTAGCTGCAATTATTTATGTTTACCCATTTTTGCCAACCAAATGTAAACTGAAGCTAATCTGATCGCCCCAAACAGTTGCAACATTGATACGACTCATTGATATGCTTGGTGACGTGGATACATTTTCTGATTGTAAAACCTTAACCTTGATGTTGTCTTCGTGATCGTGTACCATTTTCCCACACTTGCTTTTCAACTGTCCATCAGACAGCACATATTGACTTACTGTAATCTTTCCTTTTTAATATGAAATTTTTGTGACTTGATATTTTTCAGTACTTCTACACATAAAAGTAGCTAATTACGTAAGAAGAATAAATTTACTTATTTAGCCCTTTGAAACTCGAATTACTTTTTTTATCATCACTTTATTCATAGCCACGTGTCGGTGGACTTATTGAACGGTTATCAATATTTCTTGGTGAATTTTGCATTTTTTGGTACTTGGATATTTTTTCAAAATTATTTTTTGCATTCGATAGGTATTATAGTAGCGCAAAATGTTCGGGCTGAGATTTTTGTTACTCTGCCATGTTTTGGAGAAACCCGGATTTTTAATATTTTTCGAACTTTTTAAAATTTGGTACAAATTTGTGTGTCGGTCTGCTGTGAGCGCAGACGTGATTGATGTACCAAGTATTATACCCTACCAAGAAAAATGGAACATGTATTTGTGCGATTTTTCAGGTAAAATATGCATCTCATTATAATGGTAGAATGAAGTATGAATACACAATGGAATCTTTACAAACTTATGCTTCTTCATCTACGATGTAAAAGGGCGTATACCATCGAAAACAAATAATGAACTCAAAAAATATGTTGTTTTTTTTACTTTTCTTCCTTTTCATTAATCATTCGAAACTTAGTTTTTCTGTATCAAAAATTAACATCTACTTTTTCGATATTTGTACATTTCCATACTTCATTACGTATGAATGTACGTGTGTGTCTCTATTTTACTCCATTTCTTTTGTTTTGCTTGTTTATATGAATTAAGTAGTACAATCAGGCCAAAAATTACATTTTTCTTCTCACTCCAATTAATTATCTATTTTAGACAATCACTAAAATTACTATTTGTAAATCTCTTAACTATTAAATTTTAAATTCTTGTTTGCTTTTAAAACTTTTGTTTTTGTTCCTAAAATAGTGATTTTAGTGACTGAAGTATTCGCTAATTTATTTCAATTGAACGTATTGAATTTCAAAATATTGATAAGTTCAATTTTGAGCTTTTAAGTCATCTATAAACAATCTGACAGCGAGTACGTTAAATACTTATGCCAATTATATTTAAATTAGTTGTCTTTTAATTGTCAAAGGTTCTCTGATGTTCATAGTAGTAAATTTATCATCAAAGCATTACTTTTCCAAATCAACAGAACTTTCATATTTCATCGACTATTGCAGATAACTAAACTAAAAAATATATTTTTGGAATTTGATTATACATGCAATTCGTTCATGAATTTAGTAGTATTTAAACGAATTAAAGATTATATGGATGTTCAGGGTTAAGTAAACTTAAAATGGGGCTTCCCAATGTAAGACCAAATTATTATGTTGAAATTTATAAATTCAATAAAAACCAAAATTTTGTAATTATCGGCTATGTTGGCTTACTTTAGTGAGCTGGCGTGCCAGCACACACAGCGAGCTTAGACCTAAAAAAATCTCCTCTCTCCATGCTTGTTTCATTTTGAGTTTATTAAAAACTTTAAAAAATGCGCGTTCGCCCCAAACAAATGCAGCCGATAAATACAAACAACTACATTCGGAAAAAATATAATAATTTGCAGAATAACCATTCAAAACTATACCAGATTTTATAAATTTTATTCAATTATTTGCTCATACATTAGTGTTGCCCCATTGGTAATTAAATCGTTTGACTGTAAAGTGAAGATGAAAACTGTAAAACAAAATAAATCTTTTATACTAATTTTCAAACGAAATTTGTGTAAATTTGAAAACTAAATTAAAACAGTTGGGTTGTTCCACAATTTAAAAAAAAATCAACAAGTAGCAATGCTATAACAGGTTATAAAGAAATTTTACGAGCAAAGTTTAGGTAAATTTTTGAGTAATAGTGTTTCCTTTAGCCCTTTATTTTACAGGTGGACTTATGAAAAGCTCAGTAATTTTCCATGATCGTTTAAATGTATTGGTGAATTTATTTGAAGGTTCATTCAACCTGATTTAATGTCTGCATTCTATTTTTACCGAGCTTTGCTCTTACGCTTTGTGATGCATAATTTATACAGGTTGTCGAAAATACTAGCCCTACTCGGTAAGGATATGGATCCTCAAATTTTTATTGGTTTAAGCTTTATTCCTGTTTCCTTCTTTTATCATTTTTTCCACGGAAATTCAGAAATCAGAACTGAAACTTCTGCAGTAAAGTAACAAGTAAGTTACTTTTCGCATGACAAGTTCATAAAGTGGTTATATGGATACCGCATTATGAAAAGATTCTTTCTAGAGGATTATATTTTTTAACTTCATTTCAATGTCAAAGAATTATAGAGAAATTGATTTACGAAGTGACGATTTAAGTGCATTACATGGTTTTACTAATTTGACATTATTTTTTAAATAAAAAACATATTCGTTTATTTATCATCATATTACTCAACTTTACGAATAATTATTACAGTAAGGAATTTGGAAGAAAACTTCGTAATGAGCACGAAACTTGCGAAACATTTAAAATAATTTAATCATTTTTAGCATTGCATTGGCATCAAAATTACCCTTCGGAAATTATATCCGGTGAATTCCAGTCAATTTTCGTTGCCGCAGCTAAACCATTCTTTTTAAGTTCAAGTGCTGTATTTCGATTGGCTTGAAATATTTAAGTTAACTCGTGAATTCATGTAGCATATAAAGAGCTGAATTGTTTTTCGTGAACTTAAAATAGAAATGCATTTCTGAGTAAAATACTCTGAAACCCTACACAGATTTGTACCTATTTCCGGTCTAGTTATCCATTCTCCTTTGCTTAACTTCTCGCAATGAAATTTCAAAAGGAAAATGAAATTGTGTTTCAAATAAATAGGTTTTAAATGTTTAAAACTTACACAATGCTCAGATGTATTTCATAACCATAACATATTCAATATTATTCATTCGGGTCGTTTAATTTTTTTAGATGTTTTTTTGATTGGCGATTTAAACGTATTTTCAATAATTTATTTTGAAAACACGAAGTATCGGCTTATGCTTATTGGTTGATAACAAAATTATGTATTAAGCTCAAATCTCAACTAAATCCCTACAAGAATTTTAAAAGAAATTGTCATTCAAAAATATATACTTTTTTAACATGAGAAGGGAACGACAAAAGTATTTGTAGCATTTAAACCGAAAAAGGCCAACATAAAATCATATTTTAACTCGATGATTGAAAATTGTATTCCTATAAAAGAGCGAAACATTCGAAAAATTTAGATGGCTTGAAGGAATAGCATTTGCAATACGTATGTGTGATAGTTAGCATGAGTGACTATATGTATATGTTTATGCATATGTATACCTCATATTGAATTAAAATGCACTCCTTCGATCGTTACATACTTGTTTAGGTAAAATACTGTTAAACATAGAATTTGACTTTGTTTTTCCACGTTTATAGATAAATATACCGATACGCGCAGACCAGTACATATGAAAGTGTGAACTAGTTCGCTCGAAAAAAATCCAAGTTTTAAATTCAAAATGACATTTTTACATATTAAAATCGATCAAACCATACGTTTTATATATTGTCGCTTGAAATTTTTTGTTTAAGTTAATGAAATAGAAAGTGGTATTACGTTGTTTGTATACATATATATTAGTATATTTCAATGTTTTATCGAGACAAAAAGATTTTTCATTTTTTGTGGCTATTTACTCAACAAATGTGGCCTTTCATTAGCCAACTGTAAAACCAAATCCGCAAACAAGGTATTTGCCCAAGCAAACCATGGCCTTGTATAAACCTCTGGATTATCTACATCATAAGACTCATGCATAAATCCTGTTCCAGCTGTAGAATTCCTCAATGAACCCAATAATCTAATAATTTCCTCTTCATCAATAGAAGTAATTGCTTGTATTGCTACTGCCATGTGCCAAGCTTTCTGTAGTCCAGCATGTGGAGATCCAATTCCAGGAAACTTACCCTCAGCAAAGTAAGGATTCCACTGCGATGACAGTATATATTTTCTGGTATTCAAATATACTGGATCGTCTTTTGATACAAACCCAAACATTGGCATCTGTCAAAATATTCAAAGTACAAAAAAATTAATGACGTGAAAAATTTTCATATAAACTAGTTATGTCGTAAAGTTTTTACACCAATTAAGTTTGGATAGCCAGCATCATCCATAAATAGTTTTGATCCATAACAATCGACTTCGTACGCATAAACTTGACCGAATTCTGGATGATTTACAATTCCATATTTTTCAATCCCTTCTCTAATTTCAGCAGCCAATAAAGAAACTTTTTCTAAAAGCCCTTGCTCAATATCAGCTTTAAGCAGTACATTGGCAACTCCTTCTAGTCCGATAACAGCTAAAGCATTAGCTGGAATCAGATACTGAAATATGGAAGAGTCATCAGAAGCTCTGAAAAACGATCTCACTAAACCACATCGTTTTACAGGATTACCCAATCCATACAGGTTGGTCGTTTCAGACTGGGTATTAGTGTATCTAGTAAACTTATAAGGCTCATTACCAAGCATTTCAATAGTACCACCTTGTTGATCTCTTAAAGTTTGAACAGTTAGATTTACAGCATTAACCCAGTTAGGATTTCGAGTGAAGGAAAAATCTCCTGTGGACTCATAGTAGTATTGGGACAGATATAAAAAACTTGCTAAGCTGTCAAGCTCATATTTTGCTTCAAATACTTCATGTCTATCATAATCTGGATGGACGTTATCACTGACAGATGCTTCTGGTGGGTCCACAATTATTCCAGAGTTCCAATGTTGTAAAGGATAAAAAGCGTTGCCATATGGATATAATAAAATCATTTCTGCTTGAGTGTTGATTACGCCAAGAATCAGTTGTAAAATAGGATCGTCACGGGCTAAAGGTACGTATGGGTTTATTTGGTATGTGCTGGCACGGAGCCACATTGCTGGTATATCTAAATATAATAATATTGTTTTATTTTGACTAATTTTGTAAGCTTTAATAAATATGATAAAAGGTACATAATTTCTTTAAGAATTACCTCCTGTTATGATGTATGTGTATGGAAGTCCGTTTTCGGATTGTGTTGCGTTCCGATGAAACAAAATTGTTGTATCTGTGAAATAACGATATTGAATTGGTTATAAGTGGAACATCAGAACAAACTTAGACGTTTTGGTTGATATGCGTTGATTTGTTATTCGAAATGTAGTACTATAAATACCTAGTGTGCTAGGGAGACAATTTGAAAAAATCTGTCGTATGGTATCATCCTTTATAATTTGGCTGACTTCAAGAATGACATGTTCAATGGTTGAAGAATTAAAGAGCCTTTCTGAAGCTGGGGGACGAGCATCCGGCACTTCTGATGCTTTTGATGTACATGACACCACAATCGAGTTTATACTTAGAAAGCCGAGAAGGTTGAATATCTGTAGGCTTTTCATGTTTATATTTTTCAAGTTCCAGACGAAGCTGTTGGCCCCGGGCATATGTAACTTAAATAGGCTTTTGAAAGATTCAATTCGAAGTTAATAAGTTGAACTGGTCGGTATTTAAAATAGGGAGTAGGATAGGACAAATATACTTAAATTCGATTTAAAATTTAACCTTTTGCCAGTTTTAATAGTAGTCCATCTGATGTACTACAGACTACTGTAAAAAATATCTCTGGTAAATATTTCAAACGAATTACTTCATTTTAATTTATCTTAAATATAATGACATTGATTTAGTTATTCGATTACAAGTACATCAATCAATCAATCGATCAACCGTTCGGCAGCAGCAGGATTTGCGAACGATATCATGTTATGTATTGCCAAACGGATATAAATCTTTTATCTTTCTCTCGATTATTATCAGTAATATTTGATAGATGTAATCATTTTTAAATGATTTGATGAAATCTTGTGAACCGACATGACATAGACAATAATCTATATTTTTAAACATTAACCTAAACTAAAATGATATAACTTATACTTTAAAGCATGTCATGCTATTTTTCATGAATATACAGTACAGTTTTCCGTTCAATTCGAATAATATGTTTTTATTGCGACTTAATTCTAAAGTGATATTATTGGCTTTTCGAGCGACAACGTCATTTTGGTGATAACATAGAAATTTTATAACAACCATATATGATAACATAACATATTTATAGAGAAAAAAAATGTTTGAAAATGTCAAGTCGTTTTAAAATGAGAGTGGAACCAACTTTACTGATTACTTTTGATTAAGCCTACGTTTCTTATTTTTCTCTCAAGTATAATCAATAATTATGACATTTGATGCAATAATTTTCAAAAAAAAATATTCCTGACTCTGTGCATGTATTCAAAGTAGAGATTCTTGAACAATTCAAATTACATATTTTTACATTTTCCCAATAATTCTAAGTTGTTATTTATGGCATTCACGGCGACAACATGAGTTCGGTAAAAATATGCCAGGAATAATATACCACTAGAGCCAACAATCAAGAACATGTACTTATATATTGGGAACACAGTAAATATATTATGTATTTGGTAAACAATCATGTAAAACCTTTACCCAAATGCTGTCTTTGTATGGATGTTTGAGAAAAAGCAGATTGAGTCAGAAATAAATATGTATGGCTTTATAATCCTTAAGTAACACAAAGCAAACAATAAATCTACTTACGCGTTACATGCTCTTATATTCCGCATAAATACCTTAAGCATCAAGTCCTATTCTAAAACAAAAATGTCTAGCCAACTAAGCTTTTATAAGGCTGTCTAGCTGTAAGCTGTTTTAAAATTGTGTGTTCATATAATGTTCTTAAAAGCACTATTCTCATACCTTACAAAGCTAATAGGACAATCGGGTAAGTTAAATGTAAAATGGATGCAAAATATATTCTAAAGGCGTTCTTCTTTGAAGCAAGGTGTTTAGCATGTGTAAGTAAAAATATCAAGCCAACCATTTTAAATTCTTGAATTTTTATACAGCTTTCAGTCAAAAGTCAGCTTGCAAAGCTGAAACACTTATTTTTCCGAGCCAACTTTAAAAAGATTTCCAAAAAAGCAGTGTAAAAATTGTACAAGATTTTTGTTCTTATTTAGTTTTTAAGTTGGAATACTGCTAGTTTATTTACAGAAGCAGTTTTAAACTATACTTTGTTAGAAAAATAGAATAGAAATGTCAGTAACCTGACCTAAATACATCTAAAATGTGGAAATCAATTGGTTCTACTGTTTTCACTATTGCGTGTTTCTTGGTGACAAAAGGAACTGCTGATTAAAAATGTCCCACTCCACCTGCTTCTGCCCAGTTATATTTTGATGTGGTAAGTTGGATGTTGCTTTGCGAACACGATCAACCATGTTAAGAAATGTGAATGCAAAACCTTGACTGACGAAACTTGCATTTATCCGGCGCCATATGCTGTAATTGGTGGATCGGCTTGTGAGGCGCATAAATATGCAAATATGGGCATTTGTTTCAGAGAAAACCGAGGCGCATATATTGGCCTGTCCAAAAACTCAACTATTGTAAGTAAAACATATGTATTGTAAATGTAGTGTTTATAATTTGATGCAGTTATAAAAGGATTTAAGAACTTACTAATATATTGTTTTTCATGCCTTTTAGGATATTTTTAAGTCAACTCGAAATGACGACCATGACCTAGCAGTGCCAACGCCGACTAGTGACGTCTCAGGACATTGGGATTATGCAGCGAATGCTGATTCTGGGGAACGGGACCTTGAAACAATTCGACGTTTTAGTGCAAGTCAGCTTGTTCAGAAATTGTACAAACCTGTACTTGATGAAATAGTTGAAACCGTTCTCGAACTTAGAACTAAAGGTATGTTTATGAATACTGTTGAAGCTGAATTTCAAAATTTATTACCACAGCAAATAACTGACATCAATTTATGCTTTTTTGTTCACAGAACTGACATATAGTAAAAAGCAATAGAGGCAGAACATTAGGGAAATTTTACAACTGTAAAGCGTTCGAAATAACCCATATAGAAATAGTTTAGTAAAACAATTTTAAATGATGTCTTTATGTTTTAGCTCCTTTGAGGAGCACCATAATATATTATTACTAAATTAGCTTTCAAAAATGTTTTTTTTTTTTCAATTGGTTTGATTTTGTGAATGGTTTAAAGCTGCTAGCGTAATTTTATGAAAATTTTGCATGAAATAAATCTAGACTTGATTTATAAATATCTTTTACTTATTTGTGTATAATTTTTAATCTCAAAATTTAATTTGATATTTTAAAGACTTAACGATTAAATTAAGTTGTCACATTTTATATGGAATAGGTAGGGTGATAAAAAGTGTATGTTTGAACCGCTCACTATTGTTTCACAAGGAACTGGACCGGAAATCGTTAAACTGGATAAAAATCCCTTTCCTAACTGATTCAATTGAAATTTTTATTGTTTTTTCTGATACGTCGTTATATTGATTAACTGATTGGATCACATCACGGTTTTACATGAAGAAGTCGGTGAAACAACTAATAAAACAAAGATGTCATTTATTGATAACAGCTTTTAAATTAGCATTGTTATGTCTCGTCATGGGTATATGCATATGCGCATATGCACTGCTCTTTACATATTTATTCAAATTTCACAAGCTACATTTGACTTGCCATTCGGTTATGACCAGAAAAACTTACCTACCTTATACAGTATAGTCTTATTGTCAAAGAATTGACACCTTTTTGAAAACAATTAGTAGTCACGTAAAGTAATAAATAACTCGTTGTTTATGCTAGAAGAGTAGTTTATACCCAACCATATTATGTAGTTTTTGCATAACTGTAATTAAACTGATTCAATGCAATTAAATTTAAATGTGCGATTCTCACATATTAAAACAAATATTTCCCCTTCCTATTTAAAAATACAAATAGTTCTTGAAATTATACATACAACATAAAAAACTGCTTATGAAAGTACTTCAAATTTGTACAGGGTAATTATTCATCAAACTGATGCTTAGATTGCATCTATCTCCAAATAGATTTTTAATCAGGTAGTCATATATGAGCGTCGTCCAGCAGTCTTTCTTTGCAAGAAATTTTAATATGCATGCGTTTACCGAAACAATTGACATTTTCACAAAATAGGTTTTTTATTTTAAACGCGAATAATTTGCATTAATAAAAATATAATTTTACAGGAAAAAACTTTTCTGCTGCTGTGTGTGCTAATATGTATTCCGTAAAAGATACCTTTTAAGTCGTGTATCTATAATATCTAGTCCTGAATAATTTTCATTGTGCCTTGTAGTTTTCCATTAAGCTATTAAAAGCACTTCTTTTAAATCTTGTAAAGCAAAAAAAAGACAATCCTGTGCGGTGGTGGACGTGAAATGCATACATGTAATAGTAGAATACAAGGTAGAAGGTTTTGCCTTCACAAAAAATCTACAATTGGTAGCACTATTATTTTGTTGTTAACAATGCTCTAAATGTTCCTCTTGTTATACTACGATAAAACACAAATATACTGTTTCTTCGAATCACAAACTGCGTTCCATGACAAACTATTAGTGGCTTACATGATCGTCGAAATCTTTTCATTTTCTTTTTCTCGAGTGAACTAGTCCAGCAATTTCCATTCCAACTTTGGAGTACCTTGTTTCCCTTATTTGCCATCAGTGTTCCCAGAATAATAACGTTTGTCCAAACTGTAAAGGTTAAAAATGATCCTACAATCAACGGAGCTTTTGTGTAAATATTCATTTGAGTCCAAAATCTAATTAAGACGAAAAATGTGTACACTGTGCTAACAGTAAATGTTGCGTTATAAAGAAGAATGTAAATTCCAAACAAATTTAGTACATTTTTGTGTAAAATTTGAAAGCCGCGGAATGTTTTCCGCAAATTTTCTGGATTTTGTCTTAAATTGCTACAAGTTTTGTACTGTTTCCGCCCTAGCTGTAATTCTAGAGTCACGAAGAGAATTAAGTAATAAAAGTAGAAAATAGCTATTAACAAAATTATTGTACTGTTAGTAGTCATACAAAGAGTAACATAAATTATGAGAAATAGATGCAACAATCTAATCACTAGCGGAACAGGCAATATTGCAGTGATATTCAAGAATCCATGAGTATCGATAATAATTAAAATTATTGCTGCTACTGAGAAAATGCTCATCAAAAATATACAAAGACCGCACAAAAAATCTTGAATTTGGTTCATTGAGCTCGTGTTTGGTTTGAAATCTGGCATGTAAGAATCTATTAAAGAGAAAGGTATTTTGAATATTATTTTGAACAATGAATATATAATTCAATAAATTTATAAGAAAATTTAAGTATACTTCTTACATTGTAAATGTCTGAAAAATTTAAGATGGCCGTTAACAATTGAGCACAAATTGTCAGTGAAAAATGTTGAGACGCTTACCCCAATTATCAAAACCAGTGTCCCAAATTGGAATGCTAGTAATTGGTTCATAAGATTGATGTTACGTTGTTTCCATAAAATAGAAGCGTAAATAATTTCTGCAACAAAATGTGAACAAAGAAAGATAAAAATTGTGTACATTTTTCTTTGAAGAGTTTTCGAATGATCACATTGAAGAAGACGTTTGCTCCTATCGTAAAGAATTGAAGAGGAGTTTAAAACTTTGGTTACATTCAGCACACACTCTAAGTTGTCGTAAAGTTGATCACTGAACATGTTTGGTTCTTTAATTCGAGAGTATTTTTAATCCGTATCTCAAATAGTAAAAAAGGATTAAAATAGTATGTCCTTAATAAAGAGAAATTCTAAATTGGCAACGTAAACTTACAATTACAGAAACGTACAAGTGGAATTTTTAAAATGCCAAGTAGAATTAACGGCAGAGTACGTTGACTGTCAAATGTATTTTTACTTGACATTTGATTTGACAGTTTTCTGGTCATTTAAAACGGACGAATTAAATTTTCCTGGATATTTAATCTGGAATTATATTAAAACTTCGATTATAGTTTAAATTTCTTTTGACTACTTTTCTCCATTAAAAAAGCTTAAATGCTTTATTCCAATCGTTTATTCAATAAATTACGAAGCAATTTAATAGAATCTGTAGTTATAGTTCTCAAATTTGATTTATCATGTAAAATAATCTCTAAGCCGGTTTTCCAAATTGAAACCTTTAAAAAATGAGTTGAATTTTTATCAATTGTGTGTTCGAGTTTCACCATATTATTTGAAATTACGCTGGACTATTTTTATATTGATCAAATAACATAATTGATGTGTTGTTATGCGTTCGTGTCCAATAATTTGACTACACTGTATTGTTAAGTTTCACAATTGTAGACCTGGCAAGCATAAACTTGCAAGAGTAGTAGTATCACTGAAAAGTCACTACTTTATTGAACCTTTATATAATCAACAATGACATGTGTATTTGTACATATGCATGCTCCTATGAACGATGCATTATCATTAGGTCCTTCATTATTCAGTATAAATGGCCGCAATCGAAAATACATCCTGGAAACTTGCTACATAAGAAATTAATTTAGTTTACAGTCAACTTTACAAAATTCAAATTCAACAAAAATTTAACCTGAACATTTGCATTCTAAATATTTACAAATTAAATACAAATACTTATTTTCTGCTGTCCGACTATTTAGTAATAATGTATGACTTCACAATTGTTCTAAATTGACACATATATTTCATTTTTATATACATCCGGCAAATTATTCCATAAGGATATTGCTCTGAATTGAAAGGTTGTTTTAGCTACCTCATTTTTTGGAATTTGATTTCAAATAAAGTAATACGATCCTACCTGAGTCACAGTGTTTTCGAAAGATGACCAAAAATTATTCACCGCGTTCCCATTCTTTATCCTATACATTAGAGATAACAGTTTTAAATAACAAAGCTCTATGGATAAAAACCATTCCTAAGTCTTTACAACTAATTCAGCAACCTTATAATTTTTGCGTAGTAACTTTTATCCCAAGAGTGCATGCATTTTTTTCTATTAAACGAATAACCTTACAATTTGCTATACTATAAATGCAGATTATATAGTTTATAATGGCGTAAATAAAACTCTGTGGTCCCTCTTATTGCCCCTTTAAAATTAGATTGACATAATTTTGTAGTATAATTGTTGCTTGCTTGACGACACTTTAAGAACTGATAAGATTTGAGATAAAGTACAACGAAGTATGTAATGAGTGTTGGATTGGACATGCACAATTGAATATTGTTAAGTGTGTCCAGAGGATGCGATTGAGAGCTGGTTTAGTATTTTGGTGATTCTTTAAATGTTCCAAACAATTTAATATGTTGGAAGCAATACGTTTTTAGCATTCTTTAAAACATAATGAATCGAGCAGTCACATTGTTACCGTGGTCCATTTTTCACTTATGAATAAGTCCTTTTGTACACATCTGATTTTCGTCAAAAGTGTTACATATTTTTAAGCCAGGTCTATTTTTTAATAGTTAAACGTTACGGTTCTAATAAATTACGGTCACTATACATTTATAATACCTAATTTTGTTTATCAATATTCAATTCCAAATCTCAAATATTTTTCGATTTGTATCTTTGTATAAAGTAATATTTATGAAAATAAGTTCAAATTTCTACAAGTTAATTACGCATCAAATTAATATTCATTATGATATCATCTTTAAGAAGATTTTTAATAGAGTAGTCATATACGAATTTGACTAGTTATGTTTTCACTTCAATCGTAAGACTTATTTTGATTTTAAAAGATTTTATGTGATTTGTTGAAATTAACATTTAGCCATTTAGATTGGAAAATATTGTTC
>JAQIWN010001003.1:0-24147 GCA_034699025.1 Entomobrya cf. arborea Gr-Col-00668
GTGTGGGCAGTGTGAAATGAGGTTTTCGGGGAGGGAGGAAATGGTCGAGCATTTATTTGAGCATCGGGAGATTGGGACAAACGATGAAAAGTTGACTTGAACTTACATGGATTTTTACATTTTTGTTACCAGTTTACAAAGACATTATGTCTGATCTACATTCGATAGAAAATTAACCTTTATCATAACATAGCTTTAGGGTATGGTAAAAAAATAATCAAATGAGTAAGATAACACTCATCACATTTGTCATGTCATGATAACCACGCAAAATTAACACCAATACGTAAACAATCATTGAAAACTACTTCAATATTACTCTCGTACGTAGCGTTTACGCATTTCGTTAACCAACAACGCAAGAAAATACGTCGAGCAATTTTCATCTTTTTTGAAATTTCTAGCAGGGTAGCATAATGCTGTTTAAGTGATTTGGATATGGGCTATGTAACCATCACTTTTGTAGGGTTTATGCATTTTGTACCTGAATTATTTACGTCACGACCAACTACAGAAGTAAAACTTAATTGACGTTTCAATCAAAATTGAAACGCAACAAAAGACGTCCAATAGTATTTTTTTTGTATTTTAAAGGATTAACTTTATAACTCCGGTAACGTCATAAAAACGAGATTTTGATAAGTTCTGGGTATATAAAGAGCCAAATTAACTCATTCCAGTCATTGAAAATATTGTTCCACTTGCAACAAACTTGTAATTGACAACCCTTTTTTACTATTCTTCATTTGAAAACGTCTGCTCCAATCAAAAATATGATGAAGAACGAGACTTTCATTGCAATTCTTGGAGTGTGCATGATTTATGCCACTGTTACGGTTTTTGGTACGTTTCTTCATACTTTTGTAACAGTTAACGGGTAGAATTATTCTTTAACGAATCTTTAAAAATTAAACATCATTCAAATGGTTTTATATTTATTCACAATGTTGCAGCTGACAAAACACCAATCGACTGGTACGACTGTAACGGAAAGACTAATGGCAACTACCCCCACCCCGTGGACTGTACAAGATTTGTAACTTGTTCTAATGAAATTGCTTCAGAAAGGGACTGTGCCATTTGTGAATATCATCCAATTAGGTGCCCTGAGGGTAGACTGATATTTGATGTTGAAGTCAATCAGTGCTTGTATGCCAACGAAGCAAAATGTGCAAGTCTTTGTAATTTACCTGGAATCAGTATGCGAAAAACTAAATAGAAAGTCACTTCGAAAACAATTTAAGATGTACTTGTATGATTTCGTTTTATTCGCACAACTTTGATGTATAATGTAACGTTCATACAACAGTTTCAATAAAAGATAATTTTCTGGTAAATTTTTTAACTCTTGTAATAATTTCAAAGTCTACCAAGATCATTTATATATTTATCATTAAAAGAACTGAATTTTTTGTACCTGTAATCGATATTAACGCAATAACGCATTGATTAATTTGACCTGCACTTTTAACTGTTTGATTCTACCAACGTGTTTTTCACTTTTTAGATATGAGATCATGAAATCAAATTTGTTACCAAAATTCGGACCACTATTCTCTGGGCGCTTAAATTTGAATTTATTTATTTTGGTCTTGACAAAGCCCGAGAGCCCGAAAAACAGACAAAGAAAAACAATGATTTATCACAAAGTTAAAATTTAGTCTAGTGTAGTACTAGAATAAAAACGGACAAAGAAAACAAGTAATGGTAGATGGAAGTACAAGTTATTTTAAACATTGATAATTTATTTAAGTATAATTTTTACTGAGAAGGAATATTTTAAAAACAAGATGCATGAAAATACAAATTAAAGCATAAAATCAAACACTAAAACAATACCAAACAAAGTTAGTTTAATAACAAAGATTGCTTAATATTTTTTTTAAACATCCTAAAAATTGTATCATAGTTTAGCACACCAACATAAATATCATTTATTGACCCTTAATCATCACAAAATACCGTTGAGATGATTTTTACAAACTTCCTATTAAACTGTCATAATTTTTTCGTTATCAATACCTCCTAATAAAGAGTTGATGGACACTTGCCATTATTACATATTTATTTTAATGACGTCGTAACTGTATTATATGGTATAGTATTACCATCAAAATAAGATAACACATGTCACAGTTTTCACGGTAACATTGCAATACATAAACCAGTCACAAAACCACGTCCGAAATTACTTTAAAGCAACACTATATTATATACATTACTTCAAGTGTTTCACAGCCTCAACTTTTAAACATTTCAAATTACACTTATTTGCGTCACGTAAACCACAGGCGTAAGTTGTCATTTTACTCGAATACGCAAGGAAACAAGTTGAGAAAGTTTTATGTCGTTTGTAATTTATTTAGCAAATACAAGAAGCGTAATGCAATTTATATAATTTGGCTATCTTAAAGTAGTCAACACTTACATTTGTAACGCTTACGCATTTCGTATTTGAACAACTGACGTTGCATTTCATAAGATGGGGGAATAACATACGTAATTCACGTTTCGACTAGACATTTGGAGCATCAAAACGACGATCGATTTCCATCATTTTTGTATTAACGTTTTAATCCGAAGAACGTCATACGACTTACATGATTTGCTAAATACAAGATATATAAGGGGGAAAATAGTTATTTCTATTCATTCCAAATTCAGAATCCCAGTACAACTTACCATATATTTACATTTCACTTCCATCCGTTTACATTTAACTATTTCACTATAACTCTAATCAAAATTCGATTTGTTACGATGATGAAAAACGAAACTTTTGTTGCAATCCTTGGAGTGTGCATGATATATGCCGCTGTTCCGGTTTTGGTAAGTTTGAAAAAACTTTTGGGATTATAATCGCTGAACCCTTAAGGAAAATTAAATATCGTTTACATGGTTTTATATTGTTTCCTAATTTTGCAGCCGACAAGACACCAATCGACTGGTACGACTGTAACGGAAAGGAAAACGGAAACTATCCACATCCCGTGGACTGCACAAGATTTGTCACTTGTTCCAATGAAATTGCTTCAGAAAGGGACTGTGCCATTTGTGAATATCATCCAATTAGGTGCCCTGAGGGTAGACTGATATTTGATGTTGAAGTAAATCAGTGCTTGTATGCCAATGAAGCGAAATGTGGAAGTCTTTGTGACCGTTCCTGGAAAACAGTTTAAACTATTGTGCATGAAATCATTCAGAAAATAAATTTATTTCGAATTCAAAGATATTTACTTACCATCCAATTTGATTTATTACACAATTTTTTTTTCATTTAATCAAAAATGTTTATATTATTGATTGATTTTTGCTTTAATTTTTAACTTCTTACATCACAAACTAAAAACAATTATAGACATTTTTTCAGCTTGATGGTAATTATGAATAGTTTCTATTTGAGGCGAAATTCATTTACACAATCACCGGTTGTTTCGTATTTTGCCTTTGAATGACATTTATTTACAAAGTAGCCCTTTATCATAAATTGGACACATTTGTTTTAAATTTCAATAAAGAGATTTCAATTTTAATAAAGATTTAGACTTTCAAAAATACTTTTTGAACATGCATTTAAATGTTTCAACTTAGCTAAATGTATGTTTTAGTATTTAGAAAAGAATAGTCAAACTGACTGAATCTTTTCTTGATTGATTTAAAAGGTACGATTAACTTCATAAAATATTCTAGCGTCTTTCTACGGTTGTACCGAACATTAACGGATAAAGCCGAACTTTGCTCTGACGTCTAATTTCAAGTTCTTCGTGCCACTAGTAGCACTTTTTTGAGATGTTGAAATTAGCAATTTTAGAAGGCCCCAAAGTATTCCCTGTCTTCAGAAATTTTCTAATTTAAATTACTTTATTTTCAATCGTTTAGCCAGGCACTAATCCAATTTATTTCTATTTCGTCAATTTCGTCGTTGCAAGTTTCGCGATTTATTCCAAAGCTTGCACTCAAACATTACTAATCTACTAATCTCTAATTGAATGCGTGCATGTTGTTCAACTTGCAACAGTAACTGCAACTGAAACTAGTAGTTATAACTACTTTCTCTTGCAATTAAGTGGCAAGTTAAATGTTTTCAGTAAATTAAAATGTAGATCAGTTGTAAATTGGTCGGTTCTAGATTTCATAGCTGATATAGAGATATTTAAAAAGCCATCTAAATGGCTTAACGATAGTAGGATTCATTTTTATTAGCTCCTTAGGTTAAAATTTAAATCCAATTATTTTTCGTATTGAACCTTGCGCAACACCATATTAAAATATAAATTGTTATTATGTAACCAAGCTTATCATGACTTTTAATTTACTTTTAGAATTCAAATTATAAACTATTACACAAACTTATCAAATTACACGTGTCATTTTATGTTGAAAGTCTGACCTATCACTTTTATGTATATTGGAATATCAATAATTATGTAATCATGTAAATGTCGTCCTTTAAAAATTAAACAAGTTCAATGCTAAAATGTTTATAAAAGTCGTAAGACACAACCATTTTTAATCTTTTCCCTAAAATATACTTACATCAAAATGTCGCCTAGAATAATTATGGAAGGCATTTGATCTCCAATTTCAACTTTTCGACCCCATCAGCAACTTTCCATTTTCTTAGGATGCTAAGTCAAAGCACCGGAGACATTTGCGCGATGTTCAACAACGTAACAAAGATATTTTTACAACGTATGAAAAACTTACGATTTCAATTACTTGCCAATACAGAGGCCAAAAAAACATTGAGCAACATTATTAGGAATTGAACGGCCATTCGGGTCATGTCTTCAAAAATCGATTTTTTAGTCATACTATGATAGCATATGCCAAAGAAACACGCTGTGCCAAAAATTAGCTCAAACCGCTGCACAACGGTGACAGGGGTGGTCGAAACGTCCGAAATCGCAAAAAAATCATAACTCAAAAACGTCTCTACAAAAATTAGTAATTTTTTGTAGGATGATTAGTTAGGTTAATACGCATCACCAAGAAAAAAATCTGCATAAGAGCTCAAGATTTAGCATGGAAAAAAATAAAATCCGAAAAAAATTTCAACTTCATATAAATTGTCAAAAATTTTCAAAACTCGAAAATGTTTTAGTTGCCCATTTTAGACAAATTTGTGCTCTATTTACTACTAAAAACCGTTTTTGAAACTATGGATGGATTTGGAAGATATAGTGATTTTTGTAAATTAAATAAATTAAATTTTAGTAAATAGAGCACAAATTTGTCTAAAATGGGCAACTAAAACATTTTCGAGTTTTGAAAATTTTTGACAATTTATATGAAGTTGAAATTTTTTTCGGATTTTATTTTTTTCCATGCTAAATCTTGAGCTCTTATGCAGATTTTTTTCTTGGTGATGCGTATTAACCTAACTAATCATCCTACAAAAAATTACTAATTTTTGTAGAGACGTTTTTGAGTTATGATTTTTTTGCGATTTCGGACGTTTCGACCACCCCTGTCACCGTTGTGCAGCGGTTTGAGCTAATTCTTGGCACATCGTGTTTCTTTGGCATATGCTATCATAGTATGACCAAAAAATCGATTTTGAAAACATGACCCGAATGGCCGTTCAATTCCTAATAATGTTGCTCATTGTAACTTAAAATATTCAATTTCAATTCGCCCCACAACAAAGGAAATACCTAAAAGTTCATTCGAAAGACTTCTAGGCTTTGGATCATTAGCTACTTTATTCGTTGTGGCCCTAGCAACGCCCACAGTTTTCCTTGTAATGATTCTAGCCAACTTGGACCCACCAAGATCAATCTTCATTCTCCTACAATTTAAAATTTCCAACGTTGCTTGGAAACCATCCATATTTATTCCCTGTTTATACTTTGATTTCTCCATTTATTTGATTGCCTTTCGATGGTTATTTTTCATTTGCTCTCATGTGCTCATAGCTATTTCCCTAACTGTAAAATATTTAGACATCATAACTATTTACCTAAACGAGAGTTTAATAACCAAGAATATAAAAACATCGTTGTCGGGAAGGAATTCTATTGAATTGGCTGTTCACTGCCACAGAATGACTGCAATCACTCTATATTTTTGGTCGTATTACGTGGGTAAAATTAATGCAAGTTTGCTATTTGGAGCAGCATTCTTTTGGGGACTTTCCGACTACTTCATTGTTAAATATGCCGATAGCCTACCCTACACAACATATTTTGTAATTCTTGGATGTTCATTAGCTGTAAAAATTATGTTTGTCATGGTTATCGAAATGGTTTCAAATATCAATACCAAATCTGTAAATGTAATAGAAACAATCAAGTCGCGTACTTATCATTCGAAATATTTGAAACGATTGCTACTGGCAGAAAGATCTGCAAGAATGTCGGTTCCATGCTTATACTTTAATAAGCACAGTAAAATTATATTGTGCGAGAATCCTGTGACGGAAAACGAGCCAAATGGCGTGCTGAATTAAATCAAGAGGTAATTTGAAAACTAAAAAAATCCATAGAACCCAACCAATAAATTCGAAAACCTTTCGTTTCATAAAACCAAACTTAGGTTATTTTTTCAACCACAATTTTTAATTATATTAAACTTTAGATTCGTCACTACGTGAACCAGTACTGCCACAACATGGAGACTTACGTGGCCTGCATTCGTTCCCCAAACATTGGCACCCGTCCTGTTGAAGGTCGTTTAAGTGGTAGCGTATCTGCGAAACTGAATAGGCTTCAAACGAAGAATGCACCAACCATGAAAACCGCTATGCCGCAACCGCCACCTCGACGCCAAAGTCAACGCCCACGCTCGATGAGCCCACCACCAGCGGTACCGTCGACATCCAGAGGTATTAGTGGGATATCAATTATTTCGGATGTCCAAAGTGTTCCTACTCCTCAGGAGTCTACAGCAAGTTGGTTGCCGGCTATTGGAAATGTGAGATCCCTTAATGTCCCTGAGACTGGAGACCCATCTACTGGTCAGGAAAGGGAGGAGATGGAGGTGGATGGTCGGAGAAGACCTGGTGTCCCCTTCAGCGTGATCACCTCAGCTAGCCAAGAAGCAGAGGAGCTAAGAAGACAAGAAATTTCTACAGAGGATGTCCGGTCACACGCGGAAAGGAGGTTTGAGAGATTTGGTAATGCGATTGTAAGTTTATGTTCTGCATTAATTATTTTACATTCATCAAAGATGTTTTTTTCGTTTTGTTATAACATGGTATATATTTTACTTAAATTTTATTTTAGATGCTGCCTATGCAGCATGAGCTGCAGAGACTCATTCAAAATGATTTGTGGCTGAAAATTGTTTCCAGGATGCCCCTCAATTCTGTTTTTCTCAGGGATATTTTAGACTTGAATGGGTTTGGGAATGATTGAAATTAATTAATTTTCACAAATGCAAATCAACTAGAATCTATGCTCTTGTTTCTGTAGTTATGTAACTGAATTATCAAATGCAAGTTAAGTTTATTTTGTGTTGGTTACAATGGGAGGTGGTGATAATATTGGAAAATATTCAGATTTATCAATTAAATAACCATATTCATTAATTTAATGCTTAACTATTCTACAAACAAATCAATTCCACCGAACACTTAATTTTTCTATAAACTAAATATGCTTTGATTGATCATTGCATTTCGTCATAACATTTTTGTTGGCAACCTCTCTAGTTCCACTGTAGCAGTTTTTAGATTAACTTGAATTAAAATTGTTTTAGCTTGAAATTAAATATTCTAACGATAAACACGATAGAAATTGTATTTCCATGTCAAAAATATAATTTCGATATTTGCCATACCACTTATTCAGGTGCTTACCAAACCAATTTTAAATACATGTCTGTCTCCGACGATCTCATTAACATTTTAAAAAACCCCATTGATAACTCTTCCTGGTACATAAATTGAAACAGGGTCATATAACGCAAATTAGAATTATTGATTTGGTGCTGGTCTCTTCCGTACCAACGTTAGCACTACAATTATTTAAGCAATATAACATTCAAACATTCCACTTATTGAACTTTAGCTCACGAGGGCTTGGCAGACATGCAGTGTCCTCTTTTATATTTTGTATTTCAAATTTTTGTACTGAATTTGTCACAAGTTAATATTTCCATGGCCGAAAAAAACATAACTTACGCATTCAATTACACCCTTACTACAAAATTGCTAAAATCCATGTCCTTAAAAGACCCGACCATAAAAACGTTTTTAAAACGACTAGAAAAGCCGACACGTTCGGCAATAAAAGCATATTTGAAGAATGTGGAATCAACACCAGCATTACAAAAATTAGACATAATCGTGACCAACCTGTATTCAACTCTCAAAACATTTATGGACAACAGGTGCCTAATTGCTTTAAACAATTTCGGGGGCATTAATATCCATCCAAATATCGACTTCCCAATAATTCTCAAACAGTTCGACTTAGCTTTTGCTCAAGTTGCTTACATCCCTCCAAATTACAAAAGAGTAAAAAAAGAAATTCAAATAATTTGGATCCCAGAGAAAAAAGTTTCTAAACTTAATGGAAAATTTTTGACTGAAAGGCCAAACAACCATTATTTTTACAACGATCATAAAAAATGCTTAATTGTAGAATATCTACAATCGATTTGGCCACCAGATAAAAACAGTTTTCACTGTCTTGGTCCAAACTCATTTAACTTTTTCTTGTTATCAAAGCCATGGCAATGTGAAGTTCAAGTGGATTTATTTATGCCGCATAACGTACTACGTCTTGGAAAGTACCCGGATATCTTTAATACGCTTACTTTATATCGTTTACGAACTTTGCCTAGTCTGAGACCACCAGTTCGTATTTTAGTGGATACGAAAAAGAGTGTAGAAGAATACGATACGGTGTTATTAGCAGCTTGGATGGTAAAAAGAAATAATAGGTTTGAACGAAGCAAGGATGGTGCTATAAATGATATACGAATCACCGCTCATGTTAAATGCATCACAAAATCACATAAAATGCAAATCAACCTGGAATGTAATATTGAAAACTTTAGCGTTCTTTTTCCTTGCCCAGAATGTAGCAACTTGTTTAACGCAAACCTTGTAAAACCGGACAAACTTTCGTTTTACCACATAGCTATTTCGGAAAAACGTCAAAAGTTTGTCGCATTTCCAGGATGGATTGAATCTGAAATATTTGGAAAGTTAACACTTAGTGGAATAATGGCATCTTATGTTTTCGAAAAGCCTGAGGCAATTGTAACTCCACTGATAAATATGCGTAAGTTAAGGCTACGATTTTCAGAAAAACTAGAAATGCTTGGATTCGGCTACGCATCCATATATGCGTATTTAATGGGAAATCTAACTTCCCCTCAAAATTTTAAACTTAAAAACCCAAAAGCTAGGTATTTCGCACGATATATCGGGCGATACGCTATGATTGACGACATCGAATATGAGGACTATGACAACGCAATTAGATTAGAAATTATGTTTGGAAGGCTTCACTTTGTTAGTTGTGGTTCCCGTGGCATCGAGCCATTCCCATTTCTCCAGTTTATATCTGTTTTTGAATGGAATGTTTGGATTTTTGTACTGGTATCAGTTATTTTGCTAGCATTTGCTATTAATAAATTGTACAAAGATTCTTTCCGATCGTCTGATTTGCAGACTGGCATATTAAAAATCTACAAAGTTTGGTTGGAGCAAGGCAACCCATTTCCAGCCAATTTCGACAAAAATAAACATATGAGGTTTTTAATGAGTGGAACTCTTCTGGCAGGTGTTGTTATAAGCAATGCTTTTAAAAGTGAGAACGTGTATAAAATCGTCCTACCCAGGGCACAAATTTCTTATCACACATTTGAGGAAATTATGGAAGATAATATTACTGTATACAATCGAATGCAACTTTGTTCCCACGTTGTATCATATGATGACGAATGTCCTATAACTCAAATTGATAACTTGGCTATAATGTTATGCAAAACATCAGTGTATCGATTTTCGGCTTTTACTGAGCTTGTAAGTCCTTTTAAGCAAAATAAAGCAAGATTATCCCCAATATTGCAAAAAATTCTAAAGTATTCTCAACTCCATCCTTGGATTACCCAAGCCATGAAAGAACCCGCTGATTATTTAAAAGACTTTATAAAAGTTGGCTTGATTAATGCTCATAATGCTATTATGCTTACAGAGGGATACGCTTTGAAAGACCTATTTGCCCAAAAACAAGAAAACTTGATTGCAAAGGATTTGCAGAAATGCAGAAAAACGGCCTGGGTGATGCCAAATTACTTAGCACAAGTATCCCATCGATTGCTGAAGAGATTGGGAAAACATTCGGATATAAGCAGTAATGCTTACACTTTTCCTCAACTTGTGTTTAGCTTTGACAATTCATACGTTCCGTCTTCAGTACTTCAGCGAGTTTCGTTTATTCTTACCACTGGCCTACTTGAGTGGTGGCCTAAATTTGTGAATAGATCAGATCTCATTTTGAGTAGTGAAAACAAAATACCTACCAAACCAAATATGTCAGGAAACATTCTTGTGGTGTTTGTAATTCTGTTTGGAGGTTTGTCCATTGCGCTAATTTTCCAGATTTTAGAATTGTGGAGAAGTTTTTTCCATTACGGTAAAATGGGATGTATTTATTGTTTCACTAAGCTACAAACTACGATAGTTAAGTCAACAAATTTTAGAAACAAGCTATCTAATAAAATTCTTACAGGCAAAATATCATGTATGGAATGCTTGCGGGACTAATATAGGCTCTGGATTTTAATGTATTGACTACTAGGTGTTTCATTTTATATAAAAATTCACCTCAGTTAATTAAATTGTAACTTCTATCCAAAATCTAATTCTTGCTTTCCAATTATGTTTTAAATTGAAATTTTATCCTACAACGCAAACTTAACGAACATTTTGTGCCATTTATTTTTCCACGTGCGGTAATTTAAAGATATCAATAATTATATGATTATAACTAAATGTCGACCTATCTTTATGTTATACAAGTTCAATGCTAAATATACTATAAAACTATAACACATGACCTTTCCACTGTCCTTTTTGTTACACAGCTGCATGGTTGAATAGTCGCATCAAAATGTCGTCCAGATTACTTTGGAAGGCATTTGATCTACAGTTTCAAATTTTCGACCCCATTGTAAGTTTCCCGTTTAGGTGGGATGCTAAATCAAAGCAGTTATTAAAATGTCCCAAAACCTGTATTGGCTTTTACTTTTGCCGTCTGCAAATTTTATACTTTTCTCTAGTCCAAGTTTGTAACTGGCTTCACACAATTCGTCATTTCATCTTTCCAAATCCTTTTGACAGCTTTTTGTACACTTTAATGCTTTGCACTCAAGCATTGCCCAGTTTTGCTGTTGTAACGTTTTCCATTTGCTACTGCTTACATGCACAAGAAATCTGCATCATGTTCAACGACGCTACAAAGACATACTTGCGACGTAGGTTTTTAAATATAAATCTAAGTTTATTCCTGAAATAAAAATTCTAAGCTCATATTTTGACAACAATTATTTAATTTCAGATCGCCCCACAACAAAAGAAATTCCTGAAAGCCAACTTGATAAGCTACTTGGTCTTGGTTCATTGGCTGCTTTGTTCATAGTAGTCCTTGCAACGCCAACGTTTTTTCTTGTAATGATCCTGGCAAACTTTGACCCACCAAGGTCAATATTTATCCTCCTCCAGTTAAATCTCAGCTTTGCATGGCAGCCATTTATAATGATCCCACGCCTATATTTTGATTTCTACATTTACCTGATTGCACTTCGATGGTTATTTTTCATATGTTCCCACGTACTTATAATCATTTCCATGACTGTCAAACATTTAGACCTCGTATCTACTTATTTAAGTGAAAGTCTACATTTGAAGGAATCATTTTTAATACGTCAGACTACCGAATTAGCTGTTCATTGTCATAAAATGACAGCACTAACATGCTATTTTTGGTCGTATTGTATTGGGAAATTGAATGCTAGTTTACTCTTTGGCACAGCATTCTTTTGGGGACTTTCTGATTACTTTCTTGTCAAACATGCTAGCATTTTACCATTTACAACTTATTTTGTGATTCTTGGATGCTCCTTGGCTGTAAAAGTGATGTACGTTATGGTAATTGAGATTGTTTCAAATATTGATACAAAATCGGCAAATCTAATAGAAAGTATAAAATCTCGCACTTATCATTTGAAATATCTGAAACGAGTGCTACAAGCAGAAAGATCAGCAAGAATATCAGGGCCTTGTTTTTATTTCAATAAGCACAATAAAATTTTGTTGTACGAGATTCCAGCGACAGAAATTGGGGTAAATTTTATGCTTACATTTTAGAACAAATTTTGAACTTTTGAATCATAGTGGTAAGCATTTTACCTATATTCAAACATCAATACTCGGTTTGTTTGTTAAAGCTAATTTCTAATAATAAATTTCTAAAGCAAAAATACCAATTGGTATCAAAACACTATTAAATTCATGGTAGACATAAATGCTTGCACACTATCGTTCTTTAATTCTGAATACAGACATTCAATTTTTTAAATTCACACAGGAAAAATTAAAAAAATATACTTGGTCACGAAAGAAGATTTGGTGGAACGGAGAGGTGAATTAAATGTTTGGCTTGTGAAATATGCATATTTAGTTTAATAAATATAAGAATCCCTCTCTAATTCTAATTTGTCTTTGTCTCATTCAAAAGATATTCTTACAAAAGAATTTTTACTTTACTTTGCCTTTTATTCGTTCATACTTCTGTAAAAATACATTACGGTTTAAATAAATATTTACATTGTACTTAAAATGTTCCAAAAGTATTAAAACACAAAAATTACAGTAGGCAATGTACCACAGCCCAAATGTATAAATTATAAAATATTCAAAACTTCACTGTGTATTAATGAATTTTAAATATAGATTGAAAATTTAAGTCCTAAGCCTAAAACTGTCAGGTTCGAACATAATTATGGAAAAGCTTCAAGGAAAAATTAATTGAAGTTTGGTAGTTGTTAGAAAAAGGCATGTTTCAGAAATTCCTTGAGAAATTTCTTTACTCACAAGAGTCACTTGTAGTATATGAGATACATACTTTTGGGTAAGAAAAGTACTTTGAACATAACATATTCACAAATCATCTTGTATATCATTACAGATATGAAAACTTAGTTAAGAAGTACCTCTGAATACATTATAGTAATATAATTCTAATGTGCTCGACAATGGCAAAACGAGTGTGGTCAAAAAGCGTTAAATTAAAAAATTACTTGGATTGGTTTAGTGAAAAATTTCAGTGTAGAAAACTATTCGTTATTTTGATTTCATTTTATTCGGGACAAACACTAACCCTTGGAACATTTAGCATTTTTCTTTCGTTGGTACGTAAAAACTAACAGCTTTTCATCAACTAGAAATGATTTATGACATAAAATATCTACGACGTCACTTGACAGTCCACATAATATATTTGTGTTTAGAACTAAGCTATATATTTTACTTTTGTAGTGCTGACCATATAAGTGTGTTAGATTTAAATTACAATACATCAAAAATGCCTACTGAGACAAGGATATTTTTTGAAAGCTACAGAAAATATGTAGTTCCCATGGAAACATTACCAGATTTTGTTGACCTTATGCAAACTTTTGCACTTTTCAAAGCTGGAAGGGTTCTTCTCTATATTACAAATTACCGAAACGTTGACATTCCTCACAAAGATTTTCCATTGGTAATCCGAAGCCCTCGTTTAACTTTCATACAGCGAAATGATGGAAATGTGAAAACAACTTGGGTCCCTTCCACTATTCAAAACGCGAATCTGAAAAATATGTCGAACTCGCCAATTCCATGCGGTCACAATCATCTTTGTAACAAAATCCAAAATTGTAAATGCTTAGAAATACTCAAATCAGGATTTACTATTGACTCAAAACCTTGGAATGTACAAGTTTTTCTTGACGTTTTCCCACCAGAAATAGTTTTGAGGTCTAAACATCCTAAAACTTTCAGTCCTGACACTTGGTTCTCTGTTAAAACCTTGGTCACTCCGCAATATGACCTCAAGTTGCCATCTACGTTTGCAAACCATTTTAATGTGATTTATTTGCCAACAGATAACTCAAACAAACAAAATGTTGACAAGATAAGAGAATGGATCGGAAGGCATTTAACGAAGCTTGCTTTTTCGACACTGCAGCAATTTATATACGTCGGGGTGTTAAATAGTAACCACCAGATTTTTAATTATATTAGTATGTGTTTTATGTGCCAGTTTCCGAATGAATTTATAGTTTTCACAAAAATCAATCCAAGACGAATTGAGAATTTTATTGCAAAAACGCTTTCCCTAGACGATGATATATATTGGAGAATAATGTTCATATCAAAAGGACCACGGCAACAAATTTCGTTAATGGATAAATTTAGTGAATGTCCAACGAAAGTTCACGCCCTTGATCCCGAAGGTATTTTGTTCAACTTTTGGAATATTCTTCAAAGTAACAGTAGTTATGGCATAACAAATTTTGCAAGCAATATAAAGTGCAAAAATGGACGTTTGCTAAATCACAGCATCGTTTATCACCCGAAAAGGCATTATTTACGTTTTGTTGAAACAATTGCAAACTTATCTTTGGAATATTATACGTTTTCCTTGAGAGACGAATTGGGATCAACCAGTTTTGTAAGCTGTGGAAATCCTGTAAAATCAACACTTGCCTTTGGGGATCTCTTGAATGTTTTTGATATGTACGTTTGGATATTAAATTTTTCCACCATAATAGTAACATGGCTATACATTAAAATCATTACAATACTTAACGGAGTAAGAACGAAGCAAAATTTCTTTCTCGAGATCATTATTGTAATATTGGAACAAGGTGGAAATTTAGGTACAAATAAAGACACAAAAAACTCACTTCGAATTATTTTAAGCGTGTTTTTGCTTATAACAGGCCTATTAAGTAATGCGTACAAGAGTAATAATGTATATCGTGTTATTGCTCCCAGAAGTCCTTTACCATATGATTCTGTTGAGCAACTAATAAGTGGTAACTTTCAAATTTACAGTGACTTAAATTTCGTGATTTCGGCAGATAATTTGGATGAAATTTTTAGAAAAACGAAGTTGAACCAACTTAATTTATCAAGACACGCTTTAATGTATAATCAGCAAGCGATAATAAGTTCTGACATTTACAAAGTATCAACTACTAATATAGTTCGTAACAAGACGGCAAAATCTTGGTACAAGGTGTTATTAAATCATTCTATGATTTTACTTGACACATTGTCATTACTTCAGAACGTTTCCAGTAAATTGAATATGCCATTAATTCGTATCCCTTCTTGGATTCAAGAAAACGAAGAATTGCTAATCAAGCAAGGCAAAGTGTACAGAACAATGCTAGAAAGGTCAATGTTTACACGTTTTAAACGGTGTGATAAGGTAGCTGTCCTGATGTCTAATGCATCGTGTGTAAGTTTTGCCAAGAGGTTTTTCGTAGAAAATAAGAAGCAGAAAAAAGAAATTTACATTGGCCAGCAGCATATACTTGACTATAATTTGAACGTTTACCTGGACGGTTATGTAACTGTTAATATGATCAGGAGATTGCAAATCATATCGGAAGGAGGGTTTTGGGCACTATGGACCAAGTTACGAAAGGTTCCGGTTAACGAAAATATTAAGCAACATATCGATCTTAAAACTCCTACAATGGAGGGAAATATTCAAGTTATATTTTCTGTACTGCCGTTGGGCATACTTTTATCCCTTATTGCATTCGTTCTGGAAAAACTCCGGTCATTTGCGCACATAATTTAATTATTATATCATTCCCATAATTCAATAAGAGATTAGAGAGTGCTGTGGTTTACGAGGTTATATGAAACAGCGACCAGTCACACATAATTTTTGTTTCAAGGAAAGAAAAATTCTTCAAAGAGTAATTAATTCATTTTTTAAATAAACGATACTCAGGTGTTTCAATGAAGTAAAATTTGGTCATATGTCATTGTCTTAATGATATCTAAAATACGCACAGGAATTGGGATAAGCTTTCTGCCGCAGGTCACTTTAAAAATTATATGATATAATATGTATTTTTATCGTGTATTTCGACAGATGAGTAAAAGTAGATCAACTTTTGTCAAGGGACCTTGGGTGGGTGTCAAGCGAAATAATTACTAACACATTGAGCTGCAGTAAATCCGTGACATGCTAAATCAAAAGACAGAAGTAGAAACAACAATAGGTATTGTTATGTGCGTTAAAAAATTACAGTCCGACACTCACAATTTTATTTTCTGCAAAATCCATTTCATTTAACACACTTGTAATTTATCGCATCATTAGTATTTAAAACCATTTACAAAAGTACAAAAATTATTCAGTTTCTTCTTCAGTAGAACACATTTTCTCAACCTTTTCGTCTTGCTGGTAATGATCAGCTGCAGACAAATCAATTATTCTGAGTTTGTGAATTCCAGTCCATTGCCGTATCCGCATCATTTTTTACCAGAAAATCCTGATACTCCTTCGACTTAGCTAACTTCTCCGGAAAGTTCTTTTCAACACTAAAAATAAAACCACAAAATAAAACCTTTAAAGTTACAATTTTCAATCACCACATCCAATTTCCAAACTATTCATTTTCCTCCAAAAAATAAATTACTTACAACTGAAGTACCCTCTCAGCTTTTTCCTTCAGATCCTTCATTCCCTCCAATTTCTCCGCCCATTCTAAAAGCTCCACTGCACTCTCCACGTTAAACCACCCCTCATCATATCCCCTCCTTTCCAAAATAATTTCCCTCACCTTCTCCACCAATCCCCCTAAATCCCACTTATCCCCCGCAATCATCAACTCCACCGCCACCCCCGAATCCAACAAAGCCTCTTTCTCATCCTTCCAATAAATCCATCTCAAAAGCGCCTTTACACCTTGCTCGCTCATCTCCTCCATCTCCAATTCCCCAGTTCTCGCCTCCCTCATCTCCTCAGCTTGGAACATGGCCTTAAACACCTTACTCCTCCCACCCAACACTCGCCTGTGAGCCTTCACAATTTCCCCATTCCCACACCTTATCTCCAAATCCGTACAAATCTCCTCCTCCAACATTTTCCGGTTCAGCTCCACAATTTCCTTCAAATCTTCTCCCTTTTCCCTCCCCATCATCACCATCTTCACAGCATCCTTGTCCACCTCAACGATAACCCTCAGTTTGGCGTAGATGAAGCCAGTATTGTGTCTCCACAACTCTCGAAGTTCTTCAATCTCTTCCTCATCAGAAGATTCATATCTGTACATATCTGACTCCTCTCATAATAACAACGATCCAAGTCTACATTCCAGATGTGTAAGGCTTCATCAGGAGAGACAGGTGTATCTTTTGTGGCTAAATGGCATAACGAAAGGACCATCCCAATTGAAATATTCTTGTTACCAAAAATCGAATGGAATCCGTCATCCTCGTCGCTGTCTTGATTCTCCCACAAACTGAATTCGACATCTGCCTTAAGTGTCAGGGACCTGCCTCTATTGAGATCATCCACAAAAAACCGGAAGTTAGCATCAGCATTTCTACGAAAACAATAAAAAACCAAATACTTCAACTTCAAAATTCATAGTTTAATTTAAATTTTTGTCTAAAATTGTGAATAGTTTTTTTTAAATCATATTAATTACTGGTAATTCCTTTTCACCACTTCTCTCAGTTTTCCAGCAAACTCTCTACTTGATGTTGATTGGTTTATTGGTTTCACAAGGGCAGGGAACTCTAAATCGAGAAGTACAGGCCGGGTTCAGGTTCTTGACTGCTTTTCCTGGAGACCTTCTTCTTGTCCTCCAAATTTACCAGGTGGACCAAGTCTTTTACAAGATAAAAGTTCATGGCTAAAGGCTTAGATTAGGATGACGTGGAATCTAGAACTATAATAACTGATAAACATTTATTTATTCACTCATTGCATTTCACTTCTTTGCACCAACAAAATACTTAGTTAATTTTTTTTAAATGTACAGAGTTATCCTTACCTAATCAGCAGACATGTAACAATTAGTGGAACTAAAGCAGACTGGATGATAATTAAAAAGTACAAGTCGAACTTGTTAATTTAGACTTATATTTATTTTTGAAAAATTGTAAGTTATAAGCTGTAAACGTCAAGCTATTTTTCGTACTACCCGAATAAAAGTTAAATGAAACAGATGGCAAGGATTGATATTATTGGTTTGACGTTGCGATATGGCAGGTCTATTACCATTTTAATGCATGCGGGTGCAGCTGGTGGCTATCTTGTTTGTATATTGAAGATGGATAGAGCAATAAGGCTAAATAACGTTTGTTATGAAAATGCATCCTGCTTTTGTTTAGATTTTAACATTATTTAAGCCAATAGTATATTGAAAATCGTCCCACGATTTGTCAACTGAATCGGTTTACAAAACTAAAATACTGTTTGAATTGAACGTAGTTTCTTTTAATATTTGCAATTAAGAATGTCCTTTTTATGTTTGTCTGTTGATAAAAGAAGTACATTTTAAGTTTTAATCAGGACAAAAGATTTTCCATACAAAATATGCAAACCAATCTTCTATGTGAACGTCAACTGAATCGGTTGCAAAACGAATGTTTCATAATTTAAAAAAAAATGGATGTCAAATGTTTAAAATAAGTAATTTTAAAGAAGTTAGGAGGAATCAGTTGTGTCGAAAGAATTAAAATATGCTGGACAATAAAAATTATGACAACCGAAACAGTTGACAACATTTGTCCCAAAATTTTTAGTGAAAATTTTACACAGGATTGCAACAAATTTCGTAATTTATGTAATTTCATTAAATTTATATGACAAATGAACTTTCAACTTTGTCTGTTGCTCAGAAAACTACAAATTGAAGTGTAATTTATAGCTCGATATTCCATCAAATGGGTGTATACAAAGCCAACTTTAATGTTTTACGTTAAGAACTCGGTTAACAACCCCATTCAATCACAATTAATTGGAGTGTATGCTAATCTTTCGACTTTAAAAATGAATAAACAATTTATATTTTTCGTACATTTTTAAAAAATTAAATCTGAAAATGAGACTAGATGAAATGCAATAAACTTTTTATTCAAGCAAATGATTAAAAATAGTATTTATGACTAATTCAGTACACTTACCAACTTAAATTTAAATGTTCTTATATATTTAGAAGAAATATCCCAATAACCAAGGTAACTGCTAATTCTGCTAATGCTAATGACTGTTTTGTCTTTTACCACCCCCATTTATTTGTTTCTAGTTAAAAGAAGGAACTGAACAGTCAAATTAAAAGTATAGTCAAGGCATTTCAATGGTGTGCTCTCTTCCAGAAAATTGTTGTCACCAAATTTTGTTTTAAGTTTGGCACAAGATCTCCAGTAGCGCCTTGTCCAATGTTTACAACTAATTGGCATGTTGAGTTGCAAAGTATTTAACTTTACAAGCTTGCATTTTGACTCAACACACACAGAAACCATACCACCAACCAAGACCAAAATAACGGCGACACTATCACCTACCGAAAATACATGCATTATTATTATAAAACTATTTATTTGCAGATGACTAGCTTGTATTAAAATGACGAGAGCACTAAGATTTATTGATGCCACTAATATTACTGCAGTTATGACTATGCCTAAACAATCTTTTTGCAGTATATTGCTCAATACATTACTAATTTGAAGTTGACGATATAATAACGCATCAACATATATATTTCTACTGTTGAAACATCGCTTCCAGAAAAGTTTGATGTTTTCACGAGTTTGCATTGCACCAATTATGTGAACTGCAATGCAAACAAACACAATTCCATTGAGACCAAAATACGCTACCCAATTGTTTACCATAAAAGTTAACAGTTTGACAACCCATTCTAATAATTTAGACAAAATATTTATGTTTTCATTTTTTCGAATGGGGTTGCATTCTTGTAACAAGAAGTAGCCTAAAAAATATGACTTACATGGAGATGTCCAAGTTATACCTAGAACATAAATGGGTGGGAAAATAGCGGCAGTAATAAGTAGAAGATAAATTAGTATCAAATTAAAAACATCTGAGAGAGACGAATAAGTTGGATTCTTTTTAAAATTCCAACTATTTCTGAGCGTATACTTCCGTTTAAAACCTATCAAGTTGTCAAGGTAAGTTTTCATTATATTTCCCTTGTTAAGAGGAAAGCAAACATACGACGTATATGCAGTATGAAATACACAGGTAAGAAAACCGAAAACTTGTTCTGATGGTTGACCCAGGCCACTACTTGAATTGATTTTGTAGGGTAATAAAATTAATTGAAATAGTAACAAGACTTCAGCAAAGCAGATTGACAAACTTTTTAACTTAAGTTTTGACAGGTCAGATCCTTCGCGTAAGGTGAACTGGACAGTTTTGGTATTCGAGTTTAACACCTTTGGCACCGGTTTAATTGGAGCACATTTAAAAATTTCTTGCCACTCTATAGCGGTAGATAATAGGTTGTTCATGTCAAATGAGTTGTTAATAAACATGGTTAGGATCGAAAGGTTGCTTGTCGCCAGGTTCGTGATGTACTTTATTGCTAAATATAGTAAACAAATTGAGCATTTATTTTTGAAAAATCGTTTAAGGAAAAAAATGATTTTACCTTTATATCCAAGAAATTCGACCATTTTGTCAGATTAACAACCTTATATTTTGAAAAATCAACTATCTTAATGCAACAATTGTTGTTTTTCATAGAATTAGTGAATGGGAAAATTTATCTAAGTTTTTTGCAACCGTTAAAAAACCAAAGTTCAAGCTATGCATTTGCTGGGATTGTTTTGTACGCTCTTAAATTGGTATTTTGGATGTTTATGCATGTAAGTCCTAATGTCCAATGGCTGGAAAAAGTTTTTGAATGATGTTGGTCTAAAAGTTAATTTAACGTAGTGATATTGAAGTGTAACACAAGACTAAACTGATCAACGCGAATAACTGAATTTGGAAAACAAAAAAAAACATTTTAATAATACAAAAACTTTAAACGTTAAAAACAATCTTTATAAAATTTGTTGAAGTTTAATAGATTAAAGCAAATATATTATATAAATGTCTATTTGTTTGATTATGTTGTAAGGCTGGTTAACATTACATTGGTTACTATGATTATATCGTTAAAATCCTTAAATATGCAAGAAATTAATCGTCAGTTGTTATCCATACGTTGTGAGCTCTTGTTAGGATTAATCTAACACACAAATTATTCTTCTATTAATTAAATAAAACATATTATTTAGATACCAGATAAGATAATAATGTTTGAACATAAATATTTCGAGTGACCGTATTATCTTCAGGTAAATAACATGGGAAAATAAGTCAATCACAATTATATTATCAGAGGAAAATTACTTGCTTGCTGCTTATTTTTAACTAAACTAAAGTTATTAGAATAAGGTTGTTAATCTACTTGAAAATGTAGTGCTAGTAAAAGGGCTGTGATAAGATCCTATGTTTAAACTCCAATATACTCAACAAACAATGTTGTAATTCTACATACATAAGACATTTGAATATTTTATGTAAAAACTTGTAAATATTGTAGTGAACTAAAGAGAAGGCACTAGTCGAGTAAATAGGAATATAAGATTAGATAGAAGGCGTATGAACTTTTATTTGAAAATACGTTAAATTGTGCCAAACTACGTGTACTTAGTATTGGTATTGGTAAAACAATTAAACGATGCGTTAAAACGAGATACTGCTTTTCGATGCAAACATAATCTTCAACTCGTAACCTTATTGGTTTGGTTTCATAGCAACGCATGTTCAAATATAAATGAAAATTTTGCCCGTACATCCGTTCTTTAGTCCACAAGAGCTATGGAACTTTAAAATGAAGCGATTTAATACGGTAACCTTTGTCTTCAAACATAGCCTAAATAAGAAAGGCTATGCATCAAAACAAGCGCAGTTTTCGGTCTAATCACAGAGTAAATACTTTTAATTTAATTTGTCGTTTATTCTTCGAAATTCTTTTCCTATATTCTAGCAATCCCGTTATCTTTGTCTTAAATTTACAAACGAAGGAGTACGTTGTTAGTGCAAAATATTGTTTTGGTTACCCTGTTATGGCTCAAAAGGTTATACTGATCATATGAATAAATAAGAAATAAGTTTTATGTTCCACAATTGCAAAACTCTGGAGAACGACAGCTTTGTGAAAGATTTCAAAGTTATTAATACCCCTATGAGAATATAGAAACTTAATTTTTTAGGTCGATCATATTTTGGAAAGTTTGAACTTCTTGAAAAGGACAACTTATTATAAGGGCCACTTTTGGGCTAAAATTCAAAAAAATCTTTCTGGGCCTATTTTTTTAAGCTTATCGAATAATGTATAACGGTGAAAGTTTTGGCCAAATTGGACCACCCTGAAGAAAGTTATGACCTGTCAAAGTTGGCCAAAAAAAAGTAAAAATTTTTCGACTTCTCATTTTCAAAGTTCAGTATCTTCAACATTTCTCAGAGTATACCAACAATCAACATATCATTAAAAAAGGTATTGTTTACTGATACTATTGCACCAATGGCATAGCCTAATAACGTGGCAGTGTCGCACAAAAGTTTCTCAACCAAATGATACATAAGCATAAGCTGATACAAAAGTCAGAAAAATTGCCGGCCACATGAGGGCGACCAGATTTTTTACCTATTTTATTTGAGGTTATGCACAAAAGTTTCTCAACCAAATGACACGTACAATAAATCAATAGAATCATCTTACATCATTCTATGATTGATGCAAAATTAATTGGCTAATTCGTTCTTTGAGCTGAGAAATTGCATATCAACAACAATGGTACCAATTAGGTACCAAAAAAATCCGAAAAAATAACATTTTTCAGCCTACAGAAAGAATTAGTCAATTCATTCTGCATGAACTATAGAGTGATCTACGACGATTCTATTGACATGTTGGTTATTTAATTTCCACGTGTGGCCTCCGTGCATAAGCTGTTTAAAATATTTTTGGCCACCCCCACGGGGTTATCACCCTATGAAAGCAACACTGCCACGTTATTAGGCTATGCCATTGGTGCAATAGTATCAGTAAACAATACCTTTTTTAATGATATGTTGATTGTTGGTATACTCTGAGAAATGTTGAAGATACTGAACTTTGAAAATGAGAAGTCGAAAAATTTTTACTTTTTTTTGGCCAACTTTGACAGGTCATAACTTTCTTCAGGGTGGTCCAATTTGGCCAAAACTTTCACCGTTATACATTATTCGATAAGCTTAATAAAAATAGGCCCAGAAAGATTTTTTTGAATTTTAGCCCAAAAGTGGCCCTTATAATAACTTGTCCTTTTGTTCATGAATCATGATGATTGAGCATTGCAATATATTTAACAGTAAAACTTTGCAAAAAGTTGACAAGACTTAACTTAACTACCTATGCATACTGCTTATGTACTACTTAAGCATAAATGTTTTGAAAAGTGTTGCGCATAGTTGCTTATTAACAGCCAAATCAAATGGTTCAGGTTCACAACAAAGTAAAAACATGGTCGACCGTTGCTGACAAAGCTTTCGATATGTTTGCCTTGGAAATAATTTATTTTTTTGGAGCGGACTTATTACTACATTTATAGATTGAATAAATTTTTATGGCACTTAAATCTTGCATTGTTTGTATAAATTTTTCAACTTGAAATTAAAGTTGGATTTAATTAATTAGTTAGATTAAATTAAAGTTACTGCGAATAACTGCTTAATATAAAATAGTATTATAGTTTAACAAACATGTTTACTTAATATACAATAACTTAAAGTCAAACACAAAATATTTTTCACCTTTTAATAACCATTTTAATTAGTACCTAGTTTTATTTTTGTGAGTTAACCAACTCAAAGTTGAAAATGAAAGCACAATAAGAGCAATACTGAAAAAAGCTGTATAGCTCAATACTACAGGATTCTCTTCAATATACTGCCCAATAACTAATGGATACAAAGCTGCCACACCCGATCCACAAACAATCATTAGCCCACCAATAAAATTGGTAAATCTTAAATATCTCTCAATATACGCACAAAATGCTGGATACATTGTAGAAAATCCTACACCAAACAATATACTTGAAGTCCA